>ML808469.1:55209-70010 GCA_009831015.1 Picea engelmannii
TCCACATACCACCATAAATGACATGACAAGCACTATCAATATATGATATTTTCCATGACAAATTCACTTTCCTTCATCTCATTATTCTAGAATTAATCATGGGTTCTCTTACTCCACAAAGCGTCTTCCCGTGAGGGCTTTCACCATAAGGGGACCACTTTGGATTTCATCCATATTTACTTCTTATCAACCATGACAAAATAATAATGAGTCGTATTTACATCAAACAATATTGGGTCCATTACCTAAACTTTTTTTCTACGGGGATTTCTTCAAGGGTTGACATCAATGACAACCAACCTTAATCAACACGTGAAGCACTGTCCTTTATGGACGGGTTCTTTGGCTACAATCATATCCAAATGCATCCAATATATCAATATAAAATCACTTTTACTACCCCTTGGGGTACCTTTTCTTATCGTGTCATGCCTTTTGGACTCGAGAAGGAAGGTGCTACGTTCCAATGGGCCATGAGTTATGTTTTCCATGATCATACTCACATCATCCTTGCTTATTTGTATGACCTCACTCCTCGATCCAAAAAGAGAACTCAACATTTAGACAACGCTAGTACAATATCTACTTGAACCCCCTCAAGTGCGTATTTTGCATTACTACCAAATGCCTCCTTGGGTTCATTTTGTCCCAACATGACATCACATTGGACCCCTTCAAGGTCCAAGCTATCACATAAATTCCACCACCTATGCATTTACGCCAACTACAGAGCTTGTAAGGTAAAGCCAACTTTTTACGTTGCCTTTTCCTAGACTACGTCACTCATGCACATGGTTTCCTCCGCGTACTACGCGATGATATTCGATTCTGATGGGATGAACATGCTCAAAAAACTTTTGATCATTTGAAAGCTTCCCTATCCAATGCCCCTTTGCTTAGTCCTCCAGACTATGATTGTGATTACATCCTCTACTTGTCAGCCTCATCCGTCTTGGTAGCAGGATTCCTTGTCCAATTAGGAGATGACGAGCATGAACATCTCATTTACTGTATCAGTAAAAATATTTTAGGGCCACCCCTGAAGTACAATCATGATGAGAAAATCACCCTAGAAGTTGTCCTCAGAGTCCAAAAGTTGCGCCATTATATCCTGCTTTGAAATACCAAGGTCATAGCAGATTCCAATCCCATGCACTACTTGCTTAGTTGACGAAAAATTAATGGAAAATTTTTCTGATAGATCGTTATCCTCCAGGAATACAACCTAGAGTTATTAACTCCCAAAATAAATAAATTACTTTTCCTCACTGAACTCATTACAGATTTTCCCTCGGATTCCACATCTTCCCCCCTCAATACAGATTTTCCCGACGAACACCTCTTCTTCATCCCCTTCGATGACCCCTGGTACAATAATATCCTCATCTACCTACAGACACAAAATTTTGGGTCTCATCTATCTCAAGATGATCGTCTATGCATTCACAATCAAGCCCCTCGATATCTCCTCATCAGAGACGTTCTTTATCGACACAGGATCTACACCATCCTTCATCGACGTTTGACCATTGACGAAGCTGACAAAGTCTTGAACGATTTCCATAGCGACTCTTGCAATGGTCACCTCTCGTGTATGTTCACCGCCCAAAACATCATTCGCACAGGGTACTTCTAGCCCACGTTGTTTCATGACTGTATCCTCGTTGTCAAGCGATGTGACAAATGCCATCTCTATGCAAACAAAGCATGAGCGCCACTAGCTCTTCTACATCTAGTCATCACTGTCGACCCCTTCTACAAATGGGGCATAGACTTCATGACTTTCCATCCTCCGTCCAGTAATGGACACAAGTACATTGTCATGGTAGTATATTGCTTAACAAATGGGGTGAGGCCATACCCACTTTCAACAATACCGCTGACACAACAAAGAATTTTTTCTTCAACCATGTCATTACTCGATTCATAGTCCCACTACAGTTAGTGTCCGATCACGGTAAACAATTTAAGAATGAGATCTTCACGGAACTCTCCTCAAATTTAGGTGTCTCCCATGATTTTTCCTCCCCATACTACCCTTAGTCCCATGAACAAGTCAAGTCTATCAACAAAGTCCTCAAAACCATGCTACATCGTACCATCAACAAACATAAGACCAACTGACATCATATATTGTTTTCCACATTATGGGCTTATCGCATGGAAATCAAAACTACCACCGGTTTTACACCATTCCACCATTACACCCTCCCTATCGAGTGAAAAATCCCCACATTACGCACTTCTATTGAGCTATTACCCGACACTAATCTGATGGAGAAATGCCTGCTGACCTTAGAGTCGCTGGATGAAGATCGTCGATCATCATTACAGAACAATGAGGCAGCTGAAACATAGTCCAAATCCACCTTTGACCACCATGTCAACCTTCACTCCTTCAATGAAGGGGATCTCGTCTTAGCCTAGGATATCGCCCACAATACCCTCGACCATGGGAAATTTGAGTCATTATGGCATGGACCCTACATCGTTCAACACTTCCTCACCAATGGGTCATACATGATGGCCTCTCCAAAAGGCTACCCTCTCAAAGAACCCATCAACAGGTTGTACCTAAAGAAGTTTTACGCTTAAGCATAGCCATTCTACCTTAGGTTTTTCTTTGTACACATTTGTAGAGTTTTTAGTGCTTTTTTCTGCCACCATTCCACATGTCTGATCTATCATTCATGTTATTAACATATGCATCATACATCAGCCTACCACATCAATTACGTTGATGGTGCCATACGCTGGACCCAAAATCTCGTTTTGGTTGTTTAGGACCTCTATACCCCCTCACATGTGTTGTTCCACTCCAGTGGCATATGTTTGGGCTTAGCCACCAACAACCAAGCTGAATACGCCACTGTCATTGGTCTCTTCGCCGAGGCCAATCACCACCACATTCGTCACCTTAGCGTTCTATTAGATTCCTAGCTTGTCATTCTACAACTCAACAATGTATATCACATTCACGATCCTTTCCTCTTTCACAAATACCTGCAAGTTTGCCTATTATCTCACAACTTTGATTCAATCACATTTACACATATTCCAAGACAATTTAATTAAATAGTATATAATATGGCTAACCTAGTATTAGATTGGCATTTATCACATCAAAACATCATCACATATACATAAACATCATATATTTGTCACGACATATAGAAAAGGCATCATAAATCATAAAAAACATCAAACACATGAAGACATGAATGATCCCAAAACATATGTCCATATATATATATATATATCATCATCATCATCAATAATGTCACAAGTGTTTACAAAAATACAAGGTACATCGCTCGTAGGCCAATGAGTCCTCTCACCCCTATAGGTACAAAATGGGCACCCCCTACCCTATACAAAATGAGTAGCCCCTACCCCATACCAAATGGGTATCAATTACTGTTGGGTTGGTGTTTTGACTATTTTTTTCCAATGGACAAATCCTTTTTTGCATGTGACATTATATATGCTATGCTCTTATTTAGCCATTTTAAAGGTATTATCAAGCTTTATACATCAATTTTCCATGGAATCACACAGGGTATGTGTAATCATAGTTTTTCAATGGTTTTATGATTAATTCATATTCAGTTTAATGGTTACACTGATCGAACGTTTCTTGTTTTCTTGCAATAGGTCAAAAATTTGATCCGACCTTCCATCTAGACCTTCATCCGGCACTATTCCAGAAAGAGAACTTCGAGATTAATTTTTGGGAAGAGGAAGATGAATCTTAAAACTCCATCACATGGGTTTTGTGCCCAATATTCCCAATTAGGTCCATGGGGAGCCGTTTCCTAAAATTGTGGACGGATTGAGAGAAGCTCGTGGTCCTCGATCCGACCCTCCAATACTCCATCAAACACTCCATCTAACAATCAGAGCACAAAGGAGTTGGAAATCTGCATATCTCAGGGCACCATTATGAAATTCAAGCACATGGGTTTTTCTCCCTTGGGATTCCTCTTGCTTAGTGTCCTACCAAAATTTTCTTCCAGCCATTGAAGATGCCCGAGATCCATGGCCTATTTACTCACTCTGTTTCAAGCATTTATTGAAGATTCCTCAACATAATTTGATGTTTAATGATGTACCTAATTTTTTTATGCATATATTATTCTGAGAGGATCAGAGGTCGACCTATCAGCTATATAAAAACTTTATAAATACTTTCTATCTATTCCAGGAAGAAACAGGGATTTGTATATATACACACAAACATCATCTCGATTTTGCTGTAAAATTCTATTTTGGTGATTAATATCAATGTCGTGACTGTGTTTTTACCTTGAAGCAGTGCCAAGACCTTCTGGGGGACCCATCAGTGGTCTGGGTAGTTGTTTATATCAGTACATATTTGTATTTTCATATTTGGCTTTTATCACTTACCAATTTCGAATTGTTTGTCTAATTCGTATCACTGTATATATTTCTTTAATTTCGAATTGCTTGCTGAAATCATATCACTGTATATCTCCTCTAACTTGCAGCTCGCTTCCTGAATTGTGTGTGCATTACAGAGCACTTGAGGATGTCCATGTTTACTTGTTTTTATTTTGATTTCTAACATCTTGATTGCAGGTTGTAGTTATTTGCTTGTAAACTGTTTAATTATGCCATCATGTCTCTTTTTCATAAATTGTAAATCACTTGCAGAATAAGAATTTAGACGGAGTCCATGTTTACTTGTTTTTATTTAGATTCCTAATACCTTGCTTGCAGGTTGTAATTCATTTTCTTATAAGCTGTTTACTCCTAGCTCTCTATTTCTATTTATAAAATTGTAAATCATTCCATAGTTTGGTTACTTATGCAATGTTTCTTTTAGCCACATTTACTTTATTAAATTAGGCCAATCACTTTTTGTAGATTTACATGAACCGTTCACTTTATTTCCAGCATTAGAATGCTAGGATCATAGTACAATTTGAATTATGATTTTTAATTATGTTCTAGTTACGATTTTGAGTTATGATTTTTAATTAGTACTAGTTATGAGTTTATAGATTTTCATAAATTGTTAATTTTATTTCCAGCACCAGAGTGATAGTATTGGAGCTGATTTCAAATCTCTTTGCACAACTGTAGCAGATTAGTGTAAGATAAGAGTAATTGATGTTGAAGGAGTGTTTACTTATTTAAAGATTGCTTTCTTATTCAAACATTTTCTTTCTTAGAGTAATTGTTCATAGTGATAGATTTCTCTTCAAGATTTGATTACTTAGAATAATGAGCTCACCATTCATAGTTGTAGATTACTATGTAAACTTATATTAAATCTCTTCATTATTTGGGTTTATTGGAATTAGAATAGATTAGGCTAGGCTATTCTAGATTAGATATCTAAGACCTGCACATGTAGTGTTGTCACCTCAAATCTCACGAGCCCCTGGTTGACAATTTAATGTCAAAATAGATAGCATATATTTCACTTGAAAAATACCTTGTACAAAATGGGCTCTCGAGCCTATAAAATACATAACCCCGACACTCATGGTTCCCCTAGAGCTCCCCCCTTGGGTCCTCTATCATCTGGAGGTGCCCCACCAATAGGGGACCCTCCAAGTCCAGGGGGAAGCTGACCAATCATCGTTTCCCCCACTATAGATGCTTGATGGATCAGGGTCCTCCACTCCATTAGTACACCCACAAACTACTCTAGGACCTCCTCATCCTGGATGTGGGCCTACATGGCCTCTGGTACACCCTGTCGCACTCGCTCAAAATGATGATGCAGTTCCTCTACCATCGCCCCAGCCTCTGCTTGCAATTCACGAGTTGGTCTAGCACCAACATCATCTCATCTCCACCTCTACCCTGCCCTTGGCTCTACTGAGGACGGTTGTACTAGACCTCGACGGTCTGACTCCCTGACCATATTTTCCTCATGGCCTCGGGGTCCCACATCTTCAAAACAACACCAATGATAGAGTCAACATCCATATATACATATATAATCAAATTCTACGCTATCAAAATCATGAAAAAATAAAAACAAATACATACCTCGAACATCCCAGTCCTCCCCAGGAGGCAACATCATGTTTGGGTCATGTTGGTAATCCATACCAGCATATGGGTACCGCAGTATCACCTGTGGCATCTGTCACCACACGCACGCCACTATGGATGTGAAGTAATGACCACCCTCTCCTCCCCCGTGTTGATCTAGCACATGGGCCCACCACATCAGTCACAACTCTCGTGGCCCCGCATGCTCCAGAAGAATCCTAGGGCGTAGTAGGGGCACCCTCTCCAGAAACGAGGCCACCAAAATAGACCCAAAGGCAAAGTCACTAGAGTCGGATGTTCCACACCGGTGAACCTACCCCATCATCCTAGTGTGCAACAGAAGCCCCCAGGAAAAATGGTCCCCATCAAGGACCCTCTCCATGATCCTCAATTGACCTCTTGTGATCTGCTGAGTTGCCAAGATTTCGTAGATCCTCACCACCATGGAAACGATACAATTCTTTATGAGGTCCTTAATTGCCTTGATCCTGATGATCGAACCTGAAACTGGGTGTGGACTTGTGTAGTGCTGAGCCACCAAGTTTCCTTCTCACTCATCCCCCAATAGTTGGGGGTCCACAGGAAGGGCCATCCCATGGAATGGGAGCCCCGTCAAAAAATAGACATCCTCGACAACCGAGAATGTAAGATGTTGTCTCCCGACGATGCAACACTACATATCAGTGCTCCACATGGCCATGAGATACTAGAGCAGGAAATCCTATGACTGTATCAAAGGGTAGTCGAAGAACTTGAGTAATCCGCAGGCTGCCAAGTGCCTCTGAAGTCTCGACTGCTATCTCACTGCCTCCCGGAGATGGCCCCAGTCTCGCTCTCTCCAATGAAATGGAATCATGCTCTCTGGACTATCCTGATCACCTGCACCCACACAAAAACACTTGGTCAGCCTTCATAATCCATAAAAAACATCAACAAATAAAAAAATTCAAACCCTTTAGCCTTGCCTCCAGTGCACGAATTTCACCCATACAGGCGCGCACATGTGTGTGCTTGTTATTTTCACAGTCGTGCACTCATGCACTGCTGTCTGTGAAACAACCGTGCATCCCATGCGCAACTATCACCCATACATGTGGGAACTTGTTCTTTGGACATCTGCGCACTAATGCACAATTGTCTGAGAAACAACTACGCACAGTAAATAGGTGCACATCTCATGCACGCTTGTATTTCTCTCCCCTGTTCCCACATGTACGGCTCTTTCAAACACAACTACACACTATGCATGGGAAAATGAATTATACCTTCACATATGCACATAATTATTCCTCCTTCTCCCGCGCACTGGTGGGCCCCTACCCAAAACCACCCCCATACGACCTTTCGTACCCCCCCTAACTATATTCTACAAATTTCAAATTATGCGGGAGGATGGGACCACTAACCTTGCTCTCACACCTCCTGGATCAGTTGACTCACACTCCCGTAATATCCAAATCTCCTCAGGATTCTCTCCTCAAATCAACTACATCAACGGGTACAAATGAAGTGGCATTGTGGGGCCACCAACCATATATAGTTCCTTTTTCCAAACTACCACACTCAATTACGGGATCCCAGAGCCTTCGTTTTTCAATCCGTTCTTAGCCACGGGTTCTTGGTCCCGCCATATACACATTCGCATTCCCCAGGTCATCATCTGAACTTGGACCTGGAGGAGAATTTTTCTCACGTCATGTTCAGGTACGCATGCTCATGTTCAAAATTATTAGATAAATTCTATATGTTCTTTATCATCAGATATTGTTCACGTTGGGTATTTGGTTTTCATGTGTGCAGGTACCTAGTCATCAAAGCGATGCAACCCCTTCAGGTATATGTTTGACACTGACATGTAATTATTCCCTTTGTAAATCAATTTCATATCCTAGTCACACCCTCTGACATTTGCCTTTAGGGTCCTTACATCCGGATCTGCAATACCGTCACCTCTGCTACATTTTCGTACTGTCACTCAGTAGCACTCTCCCCCACATGAGTTGTCCCATTCATAGTTCCCCTTGGAAACTTGACACTCATGTTGATTTCACCCCCTAGGGATGGGAGTCTTGATAGTCTTATGCACTTTCGAGAATGAGCCCCATACTTCTCATCATATTTATAGCTTTCCCAATGGACTCCCAAGTCATATCATCTCATTTCTATTTGAATGCACCTCCGCATTATCATTATCCCTCCATCTCATCCACCATTAGTTTGCCCATCTGCAGATTTTCCTCCATTCATTTACCTCATACAGAAACCCACCCATGGGGCCCCCACCCTCCACCAATTATCTTTCGCAACTTGCGCCCTCATAGGACAAGCCATTTTTCATTGGGGCACTTGTTTATGTATCTATACACTCAACCCAAATTATTATTTATTTATTTGGTAATTGTAAAAATCCTTTGTTTCCATCATTTACTTAGCTTTTTTTTCATCACCCTTGATGAACTTCTTTTTCCAGGAAAGCAACCCATGTCACCCTTGGTTGGGGCATCCACTCTTTTTTCATTCAAACATCACTCACAAACCTTGAGTGTCCCAAGTCCATGTACCCATGATCTCTGATTTTCTCCACTTTGTTAGCATCTGACATAGTTTAACCCCATATCTAGTCATCCCCCTGACAATAGATACAGTTTTACGGTTGCTGCCAATCATCATTCAAAATTCCCCAACCAAGGGTAGTCATGAGTCTCACCACATCTTGACTTCGTTCATGTTACCTATCAGTACGTGATATCATCTCAGTGGATTTCACAAATCCCTTTTTTTCTTAGAGTCACGTCACCCTTTCTGTCGACATCAACACAGTTTCCAGAAGGGTGACAGTATCTTGACTCTCATTATTGTTACAATGAGGAGTCTCGAACGTCACAGAGAGAATCATCATTTCTCTCTGATTCTGTTGACCCCCATAACATTCGACATCAACAAAATCTCATTATGTTGACTATGATACTATTGCAGTTGTTTCATACCATCCAAAGACCTATGAATTCGTTACGCCATCAATACCTGTGAGTCATCGACACTTCTTACAGGAGTCCTTGCCTCATTTTATAGTATGTTCACCATTTAGAATGGTCATTTTCCATTATCAACCACCCCTAAGGGCGCTGTAGTTATCTACATCAACATACATATTCAATTACAGTATCACATTCTTGTTACATGACATGAGCATGGGGCATGCCTGCCTCATTTGTACACATATTTTCTTTTTTCTTCCTAGAGAAAGGTTTGGGTCCCACAATTTTACCTCTCCCTCCGACAGATCTCTCTTGCAGTTCCTCTCATCACTCTTCATTACAATGGCACTCTCAGTAAAAGAAACATTGAAGTATTTCGGCTATATGTATGCTCCTAACCTCACACATCAGGGGGCATCTGTTATCACTGAGATATCATCCGCAACATTGCACACAAATGGTTACAGAAAAAAAACAATGCCAACAACAATTAGTTCACCTGCATCACTGAAATGCATTCAAAAGGAAAAATAAAATATACAATTGGGTCAAAAATTGACATGCACAAATTCACCAAAGGAAGTGCACGCACAATGTGCAGTGTGCTTGGGCCAACAAAGCCCTCAGAATGCACAATGCGCCAAGTGCGCAACTGAGTACGAGAAAATCTCCACACTTCTATGAATGACACATTTATGGATCTTGTCGGTCCCTCAACAACTTATGGACCAGCTCCCAACATGATTTGACTTTCATATCTAAAGGAAATCTGAATGGGAGGCTAGTCAAGGACTAGAGGGTGCCCTAAAAGGCCCCTTGTTCACACCAAGAACCAATTACATTTTTCCTTGAAGAAATGCTATAAATAAGAGCCATGGGTGCACTAAGAAACCAATATCTTCATAGTATTGTTATGCTGCAAGAATTCTCCCTTGAGAATCCTCTTTTCTCTTTGGAGCCTTCAAGCATCATTGGAATAGGCCATTCCACTCACCTCTTGAGGGAATAGGAATTGTTGTTCTTCACCATTTTCCATTTTCTTCCATTTTAAGAAGAGATCTCCATTAGGGAACTCAAGAGCGCTCCCAAGGAGGAAGAGGGGACTCATAAGTCCTCATTTTTCTCTACGGGGTTTTGCCTACTAATCTATTGATCCATTGGTAGCATTATGTTGGTCATTGGTTGATTTCTATGGTTCTAAGTTTCTCATGCTTTCTGACTTTTATTTCTTAGTTGTTTTAGTTTATTTATTTGTTTATACATGTGTTTGGCTTGTTTAACCCACTCACAAACTTTTTTCTTGTCTAGCACGCTCATCTATACATGAAAGTGTTTTTGTTTTTCTCACCCAAGTGACAAAACCAACACAACAACAATCATCAACTCAATCGAGATAAATAATATGGTTTTATAAAAACAAACACAAGTCAATTCAAAAAATGAAAGAATTACGACCTAGTCAGACAGTTTGACTGCAGATCTTGGATCGACTAGGAGGATTGACCTGACAAGATCAACCAAATAAATCAAAGAAAAAAATTTGACCAAGTCGAGCGAAGTCTCCAAGACAACAAAATCGACTCGATCGAAAGAATCGACCAAACGAAGTATTCTGACACAATTAATGCCCAAAGGGATAGGGTCAACCATCACGTAATTGTTGATGCAGTTTTCCCCTCACACGAACAAGAATTTACACTAATAATAAGTAGTGATGCACCCAAATAAAAAACGCCGTTGGTCGAATTTAATTCACCACTTAAACTCCCACCTATAAATATCGAAGAGGTGTATGAATTTTCTTCTTTACTGTTTACTCTAGAGCATCCGAGCATACGAAATGGTGAATTTGTATCCAATCATTCAACTCTAGAAATTCAAAACCTAGCTTCCCAATATAACCATCAACAACCCACAATAATTCCAAGGATGAGAGGTCAAGTGTAGGACTCCTTGGTTGAGCCGATAATGAAGGAAATATTTGAAAAAGATACAACGAAATAACTTGAAGCTCACATGAAAAAATCCGTGGGGTAGGAATAGAAGAAAATGACTGGGCCAAGCATTGGAAAAATTTCACTGCATGGGGAATCAAGGCCGACATGTGGAAAGAGGAGACGTAATTCCTATAAAAATATAGAATATGATATTTCCTTGCCCCCCCCCCAAGTTGCAAAGCTCAGTGGTTTGAAATAAGAAGCGACAAATTTCCTCGTCAGTCGATATCACAATGAATACCTCTAGCTAGATTACCCTATCAAAATCACATGAGGTATTTTACATCACATCGCAGGGTTACCGCATGGATGAACTCTAGTTCCCAAAACAATCAACTCGACTGACTAGATACAATTCCTTACAGGGGGAACATCAATGAATAAATCCAAGGGTTTGTTGATCAATAATGTGACATAATTGAGAGCCAAATGGACTTGTATCATTGTGTATGTTATTGTACAAACTATAGGTTAGGAAGTTCTTGAACCAATCCACAATATGGAAATAACTGTGGGAGAGTCTACCCACTCTCACCTTAGATAATCCCTCCCCTCTCTTTAGTGAAGGAGAAATCCAACACAAGGGGGGAATCCTGAGTGACCCTAGGGGGAAATGAGATGGAAAGCGAGGTTATGGAAGTGATACCCCTATGGTTCAAACTACTAAGTGGAAAATGGATTGGAAACAAGTCTCAGAGATGGATAATGTTTTCCAAGTTCTTGAGTACTTGTAGAAGATAGTTGTACCTTCATGAGACACAAGAAGAGATAAGTATACAAGCTCAAAGATTAAGTAGACAAGCAAGTTAAGCTTGTTGTCCCAAAATACAACATTAAACAAGAGTATATATCAGCAAGGAATAAAGCTAATTACTGCAGATTTAACCACTCAAAGAATCAAAGATTCATTAAGAGATCAAGAACAAAACATGTATTTTAATTCCCAATACTTTAGCACAAACTTTAGTAGTATTAGAGGGATGTTGTATGAAGTTTTTAGAGTATATTTGTAACAAGCAAATGGATGTAGAAAATATTTTCTACAAAATCAAGTTTCAACCACAAAAATAAGCAAGTAATCAGACAAAAAGTTCATAAATAAGTAGTAGAATGTTAGTAATGGCTTACTTACAAGCAAATTTCCACGGTTAAAATGCAAGTTAAAATCAAATATATTGAGTGATTTTATGCAACCCTAATGGTTGTAGATTTTATTTAGTTATAGCTCAAAGTATACTAGGCTAATCAATATTCCCTAGAGGCTTTATCAATCTTAAATTATCAAGAAAAGATTCCAACTTGAACAAATTCAATACCTCGAAAAATCATGCATTCCAATGCAAGTATTTTATTTCTCTAATGCAAATCTAAATTAGTTCCTTGTAAAATGGGTTATGGAGTCTTCTTGTAATAGGTTATATCTACTATCTCCCTATGGGTGTAATCCATTTTACTCCTTAGGGAAAGTGAAATGTAACAAGGTAAATCTAGGAGGGTGTAAGCCCTTTTACTCCTTAGGAAAAGTAAAACGTAACAAGGTAAATCTAGGAGGGTGTAAGCCCTTTTACTCCTCCTAGAAACCTTTGCAATAGCCCTTTCAATAAATAAAAAAATGAGATAACTTGGTGGAGGGTGTATGACCTTATACTCCTCCAAGTATCTAGCCAATAAAAATCATGGAACAAGAAAGAAAACTAACAATATGTAGATTTTCCTTACCAATTCCAAAAAGCATGCCAATATAAACCCTAGTTACCAATTATTTCATCACCAAAGCAAGAGAAAATGCCTCCAAGAGCTAGCACAACACTTCACTCCACAAGACAAGAGATAAACCATAACACAAGAGAGAGAGATAATGGATTTTCCCAAAAGAGGTGCAAATTTCAGCCAAGTATCCTCTCCAAGATGGGAGAGTTATGATAAAAATGAAAAATAAATGATTCTTATTTATACAAATCTCATAAAAAGTGTTTTTCCACTTAACTTAGGGTAAACCAAAAAATAAGGGAGACATTTCCCTTTATTTTTCCCCTTTACAACTTTAAATTTTATTTTTCACATAAGAAAACCTTAAAAGAAGCATGACGTCGCCCCTTTAGGGCAATGCTTTGGAACTTTGAGCAAGTTGTTTGGCTTGGAGATGAAACGTTGGGCCTCCAAAGGCCTCCTCCTTGTGAGCTAGGGTCTCTTCCATCAAGTGAAGGCTTATATCCATAAAAAATGTGCCAAGTTCCAAGCCAACACCACCACAAGTAAAACCCTAGACCCCAACAAGACGCCAAGCCCTCCAAAGTGGCGCTTTTACCTCAAAAGGAAAAATGTTGGGCTCACAGGGAATAGGTGAGATATTCCATGGTGTATTTCAAGCCTCCAAAGGATGTAATCATCACCCGGTGTGCGGGCCATGATATCCATCCTATGGGATTCATTCCCCAAGGAAGCCCAAGCTATGCCTATTCTTCCAAAACTGTCCACCAAACAAGGTCCTGCAAAGACAATGAATACACCCTCCAAGGATCTCAAGTCAAATGAAACATGATAAGTAAATCAAATCAATAAAAGAGCCACCTCAACATGTGCTAAATCCACCTCATCAAATTAAACAAGTTCTCAAATACCCTATGCAACTTGCCAAGTTTAGGTATGGAAGGGTTGACAAAGTGACCTATTGGGTGAATCATGTTGGGTATGTGTTATATTCTTTGCAAGAGTATTAGTGTTTCATTTTTGCCTCATTTTTCATGTTGCCTCGATTTTCATGTCCATTTTTGAGAGGTTTTTTGGCACATGGTTTGATGGTTTTCTATTTTCGATTAAGGAATTAGGTTTGTTGACTAATCCATGTCATTGGGTTAGGGTTTTGGATGCCGTTGGCTCCTATATGTGTATTGTATTATAAACAATATATCACTATGAATTAATATAGAATATGTTGGTTTTCCTGGTTTGGGTTTCCAGGGGAAAAATCTCTGTGTAATGTTTGTATTTTCCATTGTATCTTTTCTGTTCTTTTACTGAAAATATGTTTGTAGTAAATATTGTACAATGTTAAAATATACATTTGGTATAAGATATTTTTTGGCTTCAGGGGGACGCCTTTGTGGTCAAGGGTTTGGCTCGGGACTGTGATAATCCTTGTTACAGTGGGAGATCTGTGGTATTGATTTTTCAGGTGTTATCGGACTAATCGGTAGGTGTGGACACTAACTAATCTCCCTAGATCCACCTAGATATAGAACAAAACACACCAGAACATGACGCTTTCCTTAAGTTTTAAATATTGAATTTACTAACTAAAGAGGGATGGGTGACATACCATTTAAATGTCACTTCCTCTCGCCATCGCCATCCTAGCTCTGTTCCAACTCTCATACAATGATGATCCTGCAAAAGAACGCAACCAACCAAAGTGATAGTAATAGTATAAACTCAATATAAACCTATGTATGTGATCAAGGAATCATACAATAAAACACAACAAGCTTTATAGGAAAGAATTGTATTACTGTATCATATTAAATGTGAAAGAGAGATTACAACCATGGCCTTGATGTTGTAAGGTCCCTTCCAACTGTCCTTCATTCCCCACACACTTTCACTCCAATAATTCTGAGAGCATAGATCTGATGATATTCACAATCTATCTTGAAAAAGCAAATCTCAAAGCCACTCCAACCAAGCTAATAATTTCAATCCAACCAAAGCTAACAAGCTCAAGAACCCCTTCTCCATGAGAGCTCCTCTCCTTTTATAAGTTGAAGAGGATAAGGTGAGGAGGTTAGGATGATCCCAC
>ML808469.1:76811-87833 GCA_009831015.1 Picea engelmannii
CGTCATATGTTTGGAGAATCCATTGTCTATATACCAAGGTTTCGTTTGTCTTTGAGCTGACAATACTAATCCGCACTTGTCACTTTCTTTATTCTTCCAAACCTTGACATTTTTAGCAGGGGAATTCAAATCTGGTTCATAGTTCCTTAAGCGTCAGTCAACAGATTTATGTCCATAGTTATGACAGATGTAACATTCTGGTTCGTTGAATAAAGGATCATAACGATTGTTATGCTTAACCTGTGTCCTTTTCCCATCCATCAAGTGATTTGTAGTCTGTGGTGATTTGTCACTTGGTTGTCTCATTCTTTGTTGTGGAAGATATCTATACCTTGAATGTCTTGATTGCTCATAATTTAATTTTAAAGAACAGTTTACTGCTTTATGACCAAAGTTAGAACAAAAGAAACAATATTCGTAGAAAAAACGTTGGTACCTGGAAAAAGGTTGTCTTCTTTGAACTAGTCAATTTCTCCCATGCTGATGATTTCCTTGAGCAGGGAGTGCATTATTTCTTTGTTCTATAGATTTAGTCAAGGCACCTTTTTCTTTACTCCTCTTGGGTAGTTGATTGTCTTCCTTTGTTTCTGCAGGTTTGTTGTTATCATTGGTTGTAGATTTGACAAAATTGATGGATTCTTTGTTTCTTAGATGACCACAAGTTGATCCCTCTTCATAACCCAAACCAGTTTTCAGCTTTGGATTCCTTTGTTGATTCAAAATGGTGGCCAATCCTTCTGTGGCTTTGATACTTGACAGATTTTGATGATACAAGGCTTGAAACTTCTCCAACTCTTTCCTAGTTTTCACTACTTCTTCTTCCAGATATTTATATATTGCCTTTCTTTCTAATAACTGTTGTTTTAGAATGTCCTCGATTTTCTTTGTCTCTTCTAATTATACTTTTAGCAGGGCAAAGTCTTCATCAAGTTGTTTACTATCTTTCACGAACTATATCAGCAATTTTGTTTTCTTTCTGTTCTTAATTCTGAGTCTGTCAATCTTTTCCAGTGCACTGATCAGTTCTCCTTCCATATCAACCGTAGCTTCTTCTTCATTAGCCTCACTTTCTATGATTTTATTATCATAATCCTATTTGACCATAAGTATGAAGCCATTTAGTTTATCTTCAATGGAGGAGTCATTGTCTTCATCATTTGAAGGATCATCATCATTGTTTACACAAAGAATTTTCTTCTTAAAATTATTCTCTTTAAAGAAATTTATGTGTTTGTGCTTCTCCTCATCATCACACGTCTGATCCTTTCCTTTGTGAGGACATTTATTTACAAAATGACCTATCTTACCACAGTTGAAACATTTGAAAGGCAGTTTACCTTTGTATTTTCCTGATCCCTTCTTCAGTCTCTTCACAAATTTTGTTGCAATTTCATCAGGCTCAGAATCCTCATTCTTGTCTGCTTCAAATGATTCTTCTATAGAGGTGGGTTTATCTTTAACTATTCTCATTTCATATGCAGTCAATGTTCCTATAAGTTGATCAAACTCCAAGGTTTTTAGATCATTAAGTTCTTCTATAGCAGAAACCTTTGGGTTGAACCTATCTGGTAGAGATCTCAAAATTTTCTGAACTAAAGAAGGTTCCTCAATTTTTTCACCAAGTGATTTCATTGCATTTACCAGTTCTTCAACTCTCAGAAATTATTTTCCAATAGTTTCATCTTCTTTCATCTTCAGTTGTTCAAACTATACTCTGTAGATTTGAAGCTTGGCGTCCTTTACCTTATCATTACCTTCATAACTGCTAATGAGTTGGTCCCACATTTCTTTGGCAGTTCCTAGGTGCATAACTTTTATGAATTCTGCTTCTGCAAGCCCACACAAGATAGAATTCATAGCCTTAGCGTTGAAGATAAATTCTAGCTTGTCATCCTTATTAGCTAGTACAACTGGCCTTACATAACCAGTATCTACCACATCCCAGACATCTGCACCCAAATACATTATGTAAGTTCTCATTCTAACTTTCCAGAAGGCAAAGTTTGTTCCATTGAATAGAGGGGCCTTATTGGTTGAATTTCCTTCATGGCTTGACATGTTTAAGCTCTAGGATCTACCCTTAGATAAAAGGTGTCGGCTCTGATACCAATTTTTGGACAACTGAGAAGGGGGGCGGTGAATAAGTTGTTACCGTGCTTAAACAATTATGCTTATTTTAAATTCTTTACAAAGCACTCAATGACAATCACCATAATGGAGGGAAGTAAGAAATAGAACATTCAACATCATTCGCACATAAGGAATACATAGAGACAAATATTTTCTAAGGAAACCCATAAAGGGTAAAAACCTCTTCTTCTTTACATGATAAGTATTATTTACATTATGTACATTATCATACCTATGAGCACCAACTCATAATGAGGCTTCAACCTCTATTTTTCAAGATGCAACTTGCTGAGAGCACTGGCTCTCTATTTTCTCTAGAACCTACTAGAAGGAAGCACCAACTCCATGGTTTCTCTAGCACCCACTAGAAGGAAGCACCAACTCCCTAAGTGTTCCAACACCAATTGGATGGAAGCACCAACTTCCAGTCACATAGGCACCAACCTGTATAACAGAGAACAACAGTTCTCCCTTGCACCACCTTGCCACCCTGGTATCTCTAGATGTAGCCAGATGGAAGCTACAACTCCCTGTGTTCAGGAACCCACTTGAACCTCTGAGGATAACAGTCCTCCCTAGAACCTCCCTTCCACCCTAACATATAAAGTTTGCTATATATAAATTTATCACAGTGATACAATATTTATCATTGGCTTACCAGGCTTATCATTGTTCTGTTATGCTGCTCTACTCTCCTGTATCAGTGTCTCTCTGTCTGCATCTTATTGCATTTTCTGATCTTCTATTTTTTTCTACAAGAGCACCTCAGCCTTCCTTTACTGCCTCTCCATCTTTCTACACACATACCTTGCACTTTATGTGCCTCTGCCTTTTATGCTCTGTGTGCCATGTCCATTCAATGCACCATTCCTCTTCTCTGTGTTTCCGCTGCTGCATACTCCTACTTCTACACTCCTTGATCACTCTGAACAAAAACAACACCCATCTCTTCTTTGTTCTGCATACTTATAGTCTTTGTGCACCTTGTGCATGCTATCTCGACATGCTTCTACATGCTCTCTCCATATCGAGTGCTCTTCCTGATCACCATGGAAACTCTTCAGCTTCTCTGGCAGTTAAACCCATGCATCCATCATCACTGGGTGTTATGCTGAGATTCCTTAGCCTGTCTTGCAGTTGAGGCTCTTCGTCTTCTCTATCAAAGTTGAGTTGATCCTCTCTGTTGCAGTTATAGGCTTCAACACTCTTCCATCTGTCAATCACCTCTAAGAATAGTCTTCATTCCACTAGAAGATGCCTCGAGCCTCTTCATCTTCTCTGGCGATCACACTGAGGTTTGTTTCATTCCTATAGAAGAAGCCATCAGTCATTTCTAGAAGTTACATTATGAACTGCAACAGTAGCCCTCCGATCATACTTAAATTCACCTGCATCGTTGGATTGGGTCCGTAGGATCTTTCGTTTATTTCGCATTTCATAATTTCGACATTCTTTTGGTGAAGAGTCTCGATTCTCCATTTCCCAAACTCTGAAATGGAGTTTGTCTCTTCGAGCTCTTCTCTACATCTCTTCGACGATGTGACCACCAGCGGTGACCAAGGCTTACACCAAAAAGGTGTTTTCACATTTTGCATTTCGGAATTTCGAGACTCCTTTGATGAAGAGCCTCAACTCTTGAATCTTCCAACTCTTGGTATTCGAACCTCTGAAATGGAGTTGGATCAATGGTCCACACTCTTGATTATTCGACAGTCCAGATCTCTTCATGATTTCTCATATCGTGATTTCATCATTCTTGATGTGAGAGTTCTTGACAACTCCAAGTCTCAGTATCCGAAACTCTGAAATGGAGTCGGATCAACGGCATTTCGGCGTTTTGCATTTCGTTGTTTCGGGACTCCTGTGTTGAAGAGTCTTGGTGCTTAACTCCTCCAACTCCTAGTATCCAAAGTTACGAAATGGAGTCGAATCAAAGATCTGGTATTTCGTTGTTTCAAATTTTGGTGATTCGGCATTTCGACACTCCTGTGGTGAAGTGTTTCGACACTTCAACTCCGGGTATCCGGGACTCTGAAATGGAGTTATTTCTCGGTCTGTGGAGCTCTTTGTTGGTGTGCCTATTTTGGATTTCAGCGTTTCGCATTTCGACGATTCGGCATTTCAACACTCCTATGATGAAGTGTTTCGACACTTCAACTCCTGATATTCAGGACTCCAAAATGGAGTTGTTTCCCAGTCTATGAAATTCTTAGTTGGTGTGCCTATTTCTGGATTTCGGCATGTCACGTTTTGGAAATTCGGCATTTCGGCACTCCTGTGATGAAGTTTTTCGACACTTCAACTCCGGGTATCCAGGACTCCGAAATGGATTTATTTCCCGATTTGAGAAATTCTTTGTTAGTGTGCCTATTTTGGGTTTCGGGGTTTCGCATTTCGAGATTTTGGGACTCTTGATGATGAAGAGTCTTGACTCTTTCAACTCATGGTATCTAAAACTGTCCTCCTACCTTCGAGATTTTGTAACCCCGCTTCACCTTCATCTTTAATGAATGTGCAGGTTCTCCTGGATCCAACATCGGTCAAACCTTGGGCTCAGATATGACGTTCATCGAGAATTCTCAATGGGATCCAAAGATCACTGTCGCTTCTCCTCCCGGGCTTTCGTTGTCCCTGTTTTGCCATCATTTCTTACTCTGATCTTTCCATCAATGACAATCACACCTACCATCAATGATAATCACAGCAAAGGGTTAGTTCCACCTATCGTGGGAGCAGGTAGTGGACCTGTCCCTTGATAGATATTTGGTGGGGTTGTACTTCTCCCTTGAGAAGAAGTTTGCCCCTCACCTCCTTTTGAAGGAGAACTAGTGGATGGATGGCCTTAGGAATAGGACCCTAGAAAAGTGGAACCAAGTAAAGTTGATCCAAAAATAGTAACACTTACGGGGGTGTGAGATGGTTGAGCCTGTGAGTTAAAAATACTAGGGACTCCTCATAGAATAAGAGGAAAAAAATTTAAGCGTCTGGAATGACGTGGATTATGTGGGTCCCCTATGGTTTCTAACTAGCAAAGTGGATTTGTGAAAATGGTGACAAGAGAGAAATAAATGAACAATAAATTTGTATAATTTGGACCTTCACAAGATATTATAACTCACAATTACATGTAATCAAATGAGCATCATACATAAATCAATTGTAAATAACCAAACATGTGGATAGGTGGATTTTGTTCGCGTGGGGGAACAATTAAAACAAATGCTCATGTCCTGAAAGATGTATCATCATTCCTCTCAAATAGCATTGGACCTTCCAAGAGCACTCAATAGTGGGGTCTGAAGCCACTCGAAGAGGAACTAGTGAAGGTTGAAATAATCAGTTATAATGAGGGGTAGATGGTGAAAATCCCAAAAGAGATGGCGATATTTCCCAATAACCACAGAAAATATAATCAAGGTGTGATTGCAGCCCACAATCGCCACCTGGGTAGATGTCCTAAATTTTGGTCACTAGGTGCCTCGGTCAAAGTGCAGCATTTAGATTTTTGACCTTATAAATGGGTCACAGTCTGGATCCTTTCTAAGAGTTGGGTGACTCAAGGAAGGATGCACAGAACAACTAGACCTCAGCCTTCAACCCTTCATGGGTATCTCCCTGCCTTATGGTGTAGGAACACTTGACTCGGAGGATTGGAAAGTTCCCTATTTGTCAACTTCTAATGTTTGAAAATGTGAGAACAAGATAACGGGGAGTTCTTTGGATGCCTACCCCCGAGATTCTACCTAGACTAAAAAAATTCTTTTGGCACCTCCTGTGGAGGAAAACTTAGTGAATTTTTAGAAAAAATTTACATGTCATGGGATGAGACATTGGGCGTGTGAACCAATCTCTTTTGAATTAATGGGTGTGGATAATTTCCAAAAGAATTTGTGAAATGTTTCAGAATTCCTTTGAAGAAATCCTAATTCAACCTCCACTATTCGAAATAGAAATTATGTGAGTGAGTGACTTTGTGTGCAAGTAAGTGAGAAAGTGTGCCACATTTTTAATAAGTTAGGTGTGAGATTGCAACATGTGGACTTCCTATGGTCCTTACAAATATTTTTTACCTAGCTTACTACGTGTCATTGGTACAACCTTGCGGAATTTCAAAATCCTTAAAGAACTAGCATGTGGACATATGGGTCCTTACAAATCCTTTAAACTCCCTAAATGTTGTTTACACTAACAAAGATTTAAAACTGTCCTAGATTGCAAGCATCTGGGCATATATGGGCTTTTACTTGATCTTTAAACTTCCTTATATTGTTATGTAAACTAAGAAAGAAATTTCAAGAAACTATGCTAAGTTTGCAACATGTGGGCATGTATGGGCCCTTACAACTTTAAGATGATTTCAAAAAACTAAGAGGAACCCTAGGGGGCTTTTTCCTCTCCTAAAGATGTTGTTAAGGGAGATGAAATGTCCCTTTAACCACCTTTTTGATTCTCAAGATCACACTAGGGTGCGAGAGAAGAGCATACTCAAGGGTCAAAGTTAACTTCTAGTCCCAATATAAGTGATTTATGTATGATAGCAATAATCTCAACTTAAAATTTTACAAGCCAAACAAGCCATCCATGTGGCAACCAAAGAAAAAGAGGAGAATATTGGTTCTTTTTAACCCCTAAGTGTCTATGTTTAGCTAACCTTTTATATGGGAAAAGACTCTAAGTGGAGTGTAGGTGCCTTACAAAGTGCATGAAAGCAAAAATCTGAAGGTTAGGGGCCTTCAAATCATCATAAAAACCCTTACAATTTTGAAAAACTGAAGATACTTGCGGGTTACAACTCTGACAGGTGCACTGTGGACGCACAATGCATAGTGCAAATAATTTTGTGGCACTCACATTTCCTAGAGTGCGCGTCTGTGGGCAGGAAAATTCACGCACTTCCTGTCACGTGTCAGGGGAGAAATTGTTGAGTGAAATACTCCTCCTCCAGCTCTGAATTTTGCCTTTGGAAGGTTGGGATAGGCCGACTTTGGTACCTGTAAGAAAAATTGATTAAAAAGAAGTGCTCTATAAACTCAAATAGGATGGAATTCGATACCTATCCCCAGTATGGTCGCCAATTTTTTGTGTTGGTTTTGTTACTTGGGTGAGAAAAACAACAACACTTGCATGTCTAGATGAGCCTGCTAGACAAAAAAGAAGTTTGTGAGTGGGTTAAACAATCCAAACACATGTATAAATAAATAAATAAACTAAAACAACTAAGAAATAAAAGTTAGAAATCATCAGAAACTTAGAACCATAAAAATCAACCAATGACCAACATAATGATACCAATGGATCAATAGATTAGTAGGAAAAACACCATAGAGAAAAATGAGGACTTATGAGTCCCCTCTTCCTCCTTGGGAGGGATCTTGAGTTCCCTAATGGAGAGATATTCTTACAATGGAAGAAAATGGAAAATGGTGAAGAACAACAATGCCTATTCCCTCAAGAGGTGAGTGGAATGGCCTATTGCAATGATGCTTGAAGGCTCCAAAGAGAAAAGAGGATTCTCAAGGGAGAATTCTTGTAGCATAACAATACTATGAATATCTTGTTTTCTTAGTGCACCCATCGCTCTTATTTATAGCATTTCTTCAAGGCAAAATGTAATTGTTTCTTGGTGTGAACAAGGGGCCTTTTAGGGCACCCTCTAGTCCTTGACCAACCTCCCATTCGGATTTCCCTCAGATATGAGGGTCAAATCATGTTGGGAGTTGGTCCATAAGTGGTTGAGGGGCCAACAACATCCATAAATGCATCGGTCATAGAAGTTTGCATATTTTCTCGTACATAGTTGCGCACTTGGTGCATTGTGTGTTCTGAGGGCTTTGGTTGCTCGCGTACACTACGCACTGTGCGCGCACTTCCTTCGGCGAATTTACGCATGTCAATTTTTGACCCAATTTTATAGTTTTTTTCCTTTTGAATGCATTTCAGTGATGCAGGTGAACTAATTGGTGTTGGCATTGTCGTTTTTCTGTAACCATTTGCATCGAATGTTGCGGACGATATTTCAGTGACAACAATAGTCATGCTCACTTGATTTACAATTTCCACACTCGCATGATTTATAATTTCCTTGATCGCTTGATTTATGGTGTCCACACTCACTTGATATGGGTATTTCACACTCAATTGACTTGGATATTTCTCGTTCACTTGATTGTCTCGCTTGTTTGTTCAGAATTTAGCAGAGGTCTTGTTTTGGCTTTGAAGTTTCTCTAGATTTGTGTTTCTCTTCTCTAAGTATTTGTTGTGTTGGCCAGAGACTCTTGTCTCTCTTCATGTTGAATGCATTGGATTGAAGGAGTTCTTCTTGATGGTTTAAATTCAATAGAGGCTTATTAAGTAACTTATTTCCCTTCGATAGTTTTGTACATGATTTCATAATCGACTATTTTATTACTTTTGCTAATCTTTTTTTTTTCGTTTTATTTCTTAATTTCTTTCTTTTATTTTATTTTTTGATTTCTTTGTTTATTTTTTTCATTATGTGTGTTTCTTTTTTTTTCGACTCGAACTAGGCCTCCCCGATTGGTTTCCAACATAATAAAATTCTATTGGCGCCCCCAAGCAGGTTTTCACCAACAAGTGTTGTGGATGTTATGTATTGTACTTTTTTAATTGGGCCCCATTAACCAATTTTTAAAATGGGTTCCCTTGAAATTTTATAAGTCATATTACTCTGGTTGATAGGTTATCCTTGACAACATATGGACCTAACCAAATAGTTTCAAGTTTTCAAAGTTTTCCTTTAATTTGACTATCATACATCAATACTGAATCTCTTAGTTTTATGTATTTGTTCTTTAGGTGTCAATCATGCGAGGATTTTTGTTGACGCTTTTGAACTTCTTGATGTGGTTGAGCTAGCAATATTTATTCCACTAGTTTGTTACAGAGCTACAAATCATATTTGGATGATGAAATTGATGAGGGCTTTTGGTTGTGGTACATGTTGAGTACATGGTTGAGACAAGTAGTTGATGAGTTGGTGCACATACATGAGGTGTATAGTTGATGATGTTGGTACATATTGATGAGTCATAGTTGATGAGTAGTTGACACATGATTGGTACATACTTGGTACATGGTTGGATGCACTTGTTTATGGTACAGGTTGGTGCATGGTTGATGCACTTGTTTATGGTACAGGTTGAGGTACAGGTTGATGCATGGTCGATGCATGGTTCAGATTTATTGGTACAGGTTTACAGTGGTATATCTCATAGTGATAGTGTGACAGTGGTTCCATCATTCTACTTCTACTTCAGGGTGGCAGAACGGGGCAAGGACAGGTGGTTGTAGCCACCTTTCGGTTGTAGCTAGAGAACATTGGGGGTTGTAGCCTCCTTCTGGTTGTAGCCAAAGAATTGGGGAGTTGGAGCTTCCCTCAGGTTGTAGCCTGAGAAACTAGGGGGTTGGAGCCTCCTTCCAGTTGCAGCTGGAAAACAAAGGAATTTGGTGCTTCCAATGAATGTAATTCTTCAAGACATATAATAAAAAGAATTATGTGGTTTTCTCCCGATTTGGGTTTCCACGTAAAACATTGGTGTACTGTGTATGTGTGTGATTGTTTATTTCTTACTGCTCATTATTGGATAATAATTCTACATTGATATAACATTTGAAGAAAAAGGATTATAATTATGCTATTATTGATTCACCCCCCCTCTCAGTAATCCAATAGATCCTTTCTCTTCTCTCCATTATGTGGTGTTTTTTTAGTGTCACCTGCACCATTCCCTTGTTCTTCATGTTTTTGTTCTTCTTCTTGATCCTTTTCTAGTTGTTGTGTCTCCTTATGCATTGTTTTTGTCACTGGGTTTTTCCACTCTACTTCCCAATCATTTACCATCTCGTTGAAATCTTTTTTTTTTCAGTTTGTAGTTTGTCGAAAACCATTTTTTATCCATATCCCTCTTTTCTTGAACATACATATGGTGCAGCCCTGCCTTGAATCATGTGATGTCTTTGTATGCTTCAACTATCTACGATTGTTTCATTATATTGTCATTGATTTCAAAGGATTGATGTCAAAGAATCGATGTCAAGTCATAATAATGTGTGTGTATCACTTATGTATTGATTGTTGGATCATGTGGTCATGGATGTAATTGAAGTCTGAGCGATAATTTCATGAGGTGTCATAGTGATGTGTTTTCAGGATTTGATGTTCTTGTTGGATTATTGAGAGTGGGGGTGAATCAGTAATAGAGCAATTTAATCCTTTTTAACCATATAATACAAGTGTTATATCGATGAAGCATTGTCATCCAATAACTGCATAGTAAATAAGAAATGAACAAATGAACAAGCATACACATACACAATACACCAGTGTTTTACATGGAAACCAAAATCGGGAGAAAATAATGGAATGTTTTTTCTTATATGTCTTGAAGAATTACATTCATTGGAAGCACCAAATTCCTTTGTTTTCTAGCTACAACTGGAAGGAGGCTCCAACCCCTTAGTTTCTCAGGCTACAACCTAAGGGAAGCTCCAACTCCCCAATTCTCTGGCTACAACCAGAAGGAGGCTACAACCCCCTATGTTCTCCAGCTACAACCGGAATGTGGCTACAACCACTTGTCCTTGCCCCATCCTGCCACCCTAAAGTAGAAGTAGAATGATGGAACCATTGTCAACCTGTCATTGTGAGATATACCGATGTAAACATGTACCAATAAATCTGAACCATGCATCAACCTGTACCTCAACCTGTAATCAACTTGTACCATAAACAAGTGCATCAACCATGCACCAACCTGTACCAAATAACCTGTAATCAACCTATACCATAAACAAGTGCATCAAACCATGTGCCAGGTATGTACCAATCATGTGTCAACTACTCATCAACTATGACTCATCAATATGTACCAA
>ML808469.1:118803-134503 GCA_009831015.1 Picea engelmannii
CCCAAATGGTTGGTGTTAGTGTCAAAGTGTTCATAAAGCTCTGCCACAAAGTGTGTCCAAGCAATATACCCTTGACGAGAAGTTTTTCTCCATTGCCACCATTGCCAACGTTCTTGATCTAGATGGAGAAAAACATACCAGAGTTTGGCCAAGTCATCTATAATGTCATATAAAGAGAAATAATGTTCCATTTGGGTTACCCAACCAGTGGGGTCCGAGCCATCAAATATGGTCACATCCACCCGCGGAAGGCATAAGTCACGTTGAAAGTGATGGTTCTTAAAGTTATGGGAATGAGAGGAATGGCCACCTTCAGTATGTGGAGGTGAGGAAGAGGAAGGGTTATCTGTAGGGATATGCAGTTTGGTGCAGAGTGTCGAAAAGACAGATTCAAGCTGGGTGGTGAGATCTTGCTTGATTTCCTCCATTGAGGACTACATGGTTGTATTGATGGCGGAAACATTGGCACTGATTTGTTTCACTTCTTGTTGGGTCTCGATGAGACCAGATTGCAATGTGTTGAAGTGAGCGTCCAAGTCTTGGCTACGGATATGGGCCATGAGGATGGGGGAACTGAAAAGGGGCAGGTGGGGTCAAAAATTTTGCTGAAAAATGATATGGATGAATGTGATAAGGGTAAAGAGATGAATCCAATGGAATAGGTCTCAAATAATGGTGAAAAAATTTCCAGACTTTTTTTTTTTTTACACCTGCGGAGTTATACTCCGGTCTGAAGAATACTGCAGTGATGAAATGCCCAAATGCTTAACTAGGAATAAATGTGTAGTGATTTGGAAACCTGAACACAGTTTCACGACAATAGTCTTGTCTGTTTTAATTTGTTTATGTTTATGTCCCCAAGGGTTAGGTATTCAAGGGTTATACAGACAAGGGTTTTCCTTGTGATATAGCTCTTTGATATACATGCGGGGTCCAACAGTAGTACTCGGCCCAATATCTCAGGGCACTAACTAAGGAGGATAGACCGTACCCTTAGCCGTACTACCCGACTACCCAGGTACTAGAGAGTATCTTCCCGAGTGTTGTTCTCGGTGACACTATAGAAATCAAGTGGCTGATTGGTTTATCTAAAGAGGGCTTCAGGTAATCTAGGTCGATCCATACACAAGTGTTCTCTAATGCACTACCACTCGAAGGGGTACCAACAGGGGTTACAAGGGTGGCCAACAGATGTGCACTTAAGAACCACTTGTATTTCTTTCATGTATGAATCCCTCAATAGTGGGTTTATGCACATAACGACAGATCTATGTGGCTTAAAGACACTGGAATACGTCTCTACCCTAAAAAAAAAAAAAAATTAACCCACACTTTCTACCAAAGAAAGTGCTTTGATACCACTTGCAATATACCAGATATAAAAACTATGTAGAACAGAAATAAAATGCTAGAAATGGCATAATAACAGCAATATAACCAAAACAATCACCACAATAGCATTGAAATTATATAAGAACAACAACATAAATAGAACTTTGATTATGAAAGAAATGTTCACATGCCTCTTCGTGGGGGAAACCTCCAGTTTAGCAATGCTCTATTACAATATTATCCAAGCTAGGGTTCTCATACCCTTGACTCATATTTATACTATATATGTATATTAAAAGAAGCATCTAGAGGAAGATCCTTCTAGAAGCGAGAGCTTCTATTGGGTCTTCTTACATCCACCTTATTCTATTTTATTGAAAGGCCTTATTAATATTGACCTTTATTACATATGAGTATATTTTTCTACCTATGTGTGGGTTAGGACCCTAACATTGTAGGTAATAGAACTCTTCTACAGTCTTTCTGTTTTCAGAAATTCTAAATTGTTACTGAAAGAAACCCTAAGCACCCTCATATCTTCACTGATATCATGGAACCTAAGAAAATTGGGTAAATTACTTGATTGGAACCAGAGGGTGTATAATTTCCTGAGGCTTATCCTCAAATATCACAGAATTTCAGAGATGCAAGATGGTTTAACTTATGTTTAACACTCTAGGGTTATCATGAACAAATTTATACTATGTTTTCACAAAACTTCGATGGATTCGCGACATTGGTGGGTAAAGTTGTGATACATGTGAAAAAACACTCAATCGGGACTGCATGTAGGTTATCTATGTATGGAGATACATGGTGTGTTATCGGACTAATCGGTAGGTGCGGACACTAACTGATCTCCCTAGATCCACCTGGATCTAGAACAAAATAGGACAGGACATGACTCTTTCCCTAAGTTTTGACCATTGAATCAACTAGTAGGAAGGAACAAGTAACATACCTTTATATCGCTTCCTAGGGTCTCTGTTGCTCTTGCTTCACTCCAATGCTCTCGTGAAGTCAAGACCAAGACAACACAAACCAACCAAAGTGAAGATAACACAATATAGTCAACAATCAACCTATGTGTATGATCAAGGAATTACACAATAAAGTGAGATTAGCTTTATGGGAAAGGGACATTCCATTGTATCATATTAATGGAAAGTAAAGATTACAACCTGAGCCTTGATGTCACAAACTTCCTTTCGATGGCTCTTGGCTCCAACACACACACTTGCTCAATCCTTGTATGAAGAAGATCAAATCCTCTTGGTAGACTTGCTGAGATCACCAAGTTGTTGTTCAAGCTTCAGTCCTTCACACAATTCTTTCACCAATTCTCCAATGAATCTTGCTTAACCTTTTCCATGAGAATTCCCTCAATATATAGGAGAGAATGAATTATTTACTTGGATAAGAATGATCCCACAATATCTTGGAATCCAGTACAAGGATAACCATTCGAATGTCAACCCATCCTTCTAGAAAATTCCCTTCTAGAAACATCGAGAATTCATCTTTTTCCATGCTTTAGGAAGAGTTCGCACCCTAGATGTTCAACATAGTGCGAGAAGTTTGCACCCTGGCTTAAGGCAGCCTACGAGAATGCCTCATTCTCGCACCCAAATATACTAGCATCCTGCGAACCTTCTCCAAAAATGAGTTTTCTGGGAAGAGATGAAAGTAACTTTTCTCAGGAGAAAGTTCTTCTGAAGAGCCTGCGTACACCATCATCAATACATCATCATGATGACCAAAATCATGGGTAATAGAATGCCCCCCAAAGTATGAGGTTGGAACTAGTGATAGCTGAAAGACTTTGTAAGCTGCATGTGTGTGTCGGAAACCAGGAGCACACCTAATCGGAAACCTGCGAACAACCAAGCATCTGCAGAATATCATATATACCAATTATGAGGTAGGCATTCCCATACTCAAATCATAGAGTGATGACAATTGTAGACCTGGGTCATGGCCACCAATCATACACTGTGGATCCATGCCGTCAAAATATAGCATAGCCACCAAGAATACACTGTGGATCTATGCGAGAAATTTCAAATTAAGAGGACATAGCCACGAGACATGCACAGTGGATCTATGTGTCACAAATTATACATACTTCCATCACAACCTGGACAAAATAGATGATATCCAGGGTCTTCAATCTCGTTGCCCAAAGTACGAATCTAACCATGTGATTACATGTGTTGAAGTCGAACATGGTAGAAACCACTTGATTACCGATCATTGATGAAACCGTTAACAAGTGCGAGGGAGATCTCCATTGATGTCAATGACTCCCAAGGTACGCTAGTACAATCCATCGAGTGTGAATGAATGAGTTGAAGTCAAACATCCAATGGAATCTTTCAATCAGGGGTCAATGATGTAAACCCACTGTCGAAAGCGAGGAAACCTGCCATTAAGGCATGCAAGCTCCAAGGTACCAAATAATTTCTAAGTCTTTATTCCGGATAATGATCTAGAGTCGACGGAACAAAACTAGTCATAGGAGGGCCTTGATGTATCCCCCATCAATGACACGAAATGAGTAACAGATTTTGAAGGTGAAACAGAGTATGATGTAAATTGAACTGGACACAGGGAAGGATGACATGGAGAGAATGGATAACTGCAAATGGCCGACTCAATATAGGTTTTATATGGATTTCTCTTGAACATATGAACGACACGACCAATGATTTGGAAGAATTGACTCACAGACGACCCAGGGAATGACCTTGTAGCAAATCGAATGAGGGACAAATGGATTTCCCAAACCGGATTCAAACGATGAATAGGGGGTGTCATGTTCAAGAGTGACACTTACTGCCAATTAATACGAAGATGAAAAACATATCCCTTTCCCAAATTTTCCCCCACCATTTCTGGCGAGTACCTCTTTATTTTTACACGAGCTTGAGGAGGATAGCATATGCTTGTTGATGTAAGCTCATCCTTCGAACGAGTCCCTTGGAGTATGTTTAACGAACCCTAAGAAGGAGTGGTTCAGTCCCATCACGGGTTTGTCAATGTTTGTTTAACGAGTCCAAAGATAGAAAACTCGAAGGTTTTTCAAGATTATAGAGTTTGGAAAAACACTTAAAAGAGAACTCTCTCAGTTCCTTTTTCGTAAAATAGTCTGGATGGGACCGAAAAAGAGATAAATTATCGCTCACCAAACGCTTACTTCAAATACTTTATCGAGCGTGAAAATAGCAAGGTCACTCAGCGATCTTTTCATGTTTAGAGAGTCTGAAAAGAGCTTAAAGAGGACTCCAGGGGGGTTCCTTTTTCGTATAACCTTGTTGAGCCCGAAAAAGTGATAAAAGTATGCTCGATTGCGTTCTCATGTATTTTCGAGCGCAAGAACGGACAAAGACCACGCTCGAGGTTTTTATATAAAAAACAATCAAAACACGCAATGACAAAGAAAAATATCCATATCCCTGTATTTGACCATCAAAATTATCACGCCTGCAAAATTTACACTCAAAATGACATTAGGGATTAGGGTTTAATAGATAAAAAATCATAAAAAACCAAATGACATAGTAAAAGTAAATAAAAGGAGTAAATACTCTTTTTACCACATCATTTTTACCTTTCCACTATTTGAGCTCAAAAAACCCCTCTTTTACCCTCAGAGTTCGGCGTCATATTGTGGGAGCTACGATCGTCCATTCAGCGAGTTGTCAGCGACAGTAAGGTAGGATCTTGGTCCTTAACACTTTCATTGTTTAATTTTGCAATTTCACTGGTTAAATTTTCATTTTTAAGTTAATTTTTGGAGCCCTACTTGCGTGCTGCCATTCTCACAGGCAGGCTACACAGGACCTGCGAGAATGGGTGATTCTCGCAGGTGACCCATGAGCAGCCTGTAAGGTTCTCGCATTGTGTACATAGGGCACCTGCGAGAACCGCAAAGCTCAAAAAAAAATTAAATTTTTACCCAATGAAAAAGAACCAAAGCATGAAAAAAGTTGCTAACCTTCCTTTTTTGTTCCTTATGCAGATAATTGGCCATCAAAATGGTGCTTGAATGGCGTGAAAGGGAACATGAAGAAGACAATGCAATGGCCGAAAATCATCCACCTACTATAGCTGCTTTGAGAGACTGTGGACTCCTGAAGTATTTTCTCATCCCGGGCATGAGGGCCCAAGTCAGACTATTAGAGTACCTGGTACGTATGTGGGACCCTGATCAGCAGGTATTTCATGTGGGGGTCCACACACTATCCTTAGACATTGAGGACATTTACTTTTTGACTGGATTGTCACGGCGGGGGTACTATGTGAGCCTAACCGGTAGCAGAGGTGGTGGGATGCAGATGAGTGAGTATTGTCGTTTACACTGCGTTCCCGAGGCTGAGAGAAAGAAAGGAAAAGTAGCCATTTTGGGGCTAAGATATTTGACCCTCCGTACTATCCTATTCACCATAGCTCGGATGGCTGGGAGTTTTTCTCCTCACATGGTGCTACAGAGTTACTTCCAGTATGCTATTAAGTGTACTGAGCCTCGGGTGTTCAACTGGGCAAATGTTGTGCTTTGCAGTATAAAGAAGTAATTGACCAAATGCAGACGGGGTGACCTAAAGCAATTTGGATACAGATCTTTTTTGGTTTCCTTCTTCCTTGAGAGGGTCCCATTACTGAGGTTGCAGGTTGAGTGGAATATATCGGGTCCCAGGGATCCAAGGATACTGAGATGGTGTCGGCTCATGGCCCGACATGTAGCAGGACCGATCAGCAAGTATGATGATACTTTCTTTGATTGGCTTCAACCACAGTTGTTGAAGGTTGATGACTATGCTTATGCCGGGTTGGATTTTCAAGGAGATCCTAACTTAGTACTGCCATAGGATGCTCAGTGGGGGGACCTTGGTAAGAAGTACACACATTTGTTTTTTAAATGTTTTTGTGAATTTTTATCATATTCAATTTTTTTTGTTTTATATGCTCGTCCAAAGACTAATAAAAAAATTGTTTGTTGATGTCACAGATGTTGGACCTTACAGACCTCCTGGTACTTCTCCCATTCAGCGGTGAGGAGAGGTAGCGGCAGTGCCACAATATGTTGAGGATTATCAAGTGGTGGAACAAAATCTGGAGGGCTTGACCGCAGATATTCCAAACATGACTCTGGAAAAGGTTCCAAGATGCGATCAGCGTCATACTATAGGAGTATCAGGGTCCATGAGTCGACTTCTCTGTAGGGTTGCTCGAGCATTCGTGTGTTACCGTGAACATCATCCATGACGTCACTTTGTAGAAGCTATGAGCTTCAGATTTTGACATTTTGGTCTTCTGACAAACTTTTTGTAAAAACTCTTTTGATCGTTATATATATAGACGGATTCTACCGGTTTACCTTATATTGTGTGAATATTGATGTGATTGATTTATAAATGATTCAAATGTCCGTCCAATACATAATTAGCCAATGCATCTGTTAATGTATTTAGACATCTAGGAATGTGTTGATATTCAATGTGATCAAAATAATGTTCCAAGAGGCGAATTCAAAAATACACCCGTAACAAAGTAAGACTTCGAATAGAGTAGACATTACTTAACTGTATTACTACAAGCTGCAAATCAAGTCGCGCAACCAAACCAAATTTCGAGCGAGATAGCATCAACCAATAATTCAATAATGGTGCTATACTATGCAATGTTGTTTGTAGCACGGTCGAGGCACACACCTCGTAAGGAAACAAGTTCGTTTGTAGGGGCGTAAATTGCCCACGCAGTGGAAGAAAGGTTCTGAGTACTACGGCTAGCGCCATCAGCGAAGCCAATATAGGGTAGCGAAGACTCTGACATTTGGAAATCAAACACAACGTAACATAAGGGTAGAGACCAGATAACAACAAAAGCAAACTATAGTAACACACAAGAAGTATGATACAATAAAAATACAAGTACTCATGCACAAATGATTTTATGCATAGTACTTCTTCAAGTACAACCCATTCCTGGGCTCACTCAAAGGGATACCATCGTAATCCACCAACTCATAAGCTCCTTTTTCCAAAACTTGTTGAATGATATAAGGACCTCACCACATGGGTTCAAATTTCCTAGCTCCTAACATATCTCTATCTTTTTCATAGAGAAGAACAAGATCACCTTTGGAAAAAATGTGAGGCTTGACATGCTTGCTGTATTGGGCCTTGACACGCTTTTTCTGGGCTTCTATTACTAGGGTGGCATCACGTCGAGTTTCATTTAATCACATAAGATACAATAGACGTTCTTCCTCAGTAGAAGTGTTGGGTAGGAGTTCAACAGCTAGTTTTAAAGAGGGTATCTTGCATTCGATAGGGAGAATGGCTTCCACACCATAGACTAACCGAAAAGGTGTAAACCCAGTAGCGGACTTGACAGATGTCCGATACGCCCACAATGTTGAAAACAACATCGTGTGCCAACTTGTTTTATGAATCCCTATCATTCATCGGAGCATAGTTATGAGAACTTTGTTAATCGCTTCGACTTGGCCATTGGCTTGTGGATAATAGGGCATTAAGTTATCATGACGAAGACCCAACTTTTCCATAAGTTTAGACATCATAAAATTCCTATAGTGGCTACCGTGATCAGTGATGATAGCTTGGGGAACACCAAAACGAGCTATGACGTGATTAAAAAGAAACAATGTTGCAGTCTTTCCAGTGTTGTCAAATGTCAGCATCACCTCAGCCCATTTCGTAAAGTAATCAACAGCTACAATGATGTAACCATGCCCCCCGGCCGAGTGAGGGTGACATGTCATGAAATCGATTCCCCATTTTGAAAAGGGACCAACTGAGACCACAGGGTGAAGAGGAGAAGGATGTGACCAGATTTTCTGATTATAGGTCTGGCAGGCATGGCATTTCTGAACGGCAGTGATGCAGTTGTTAAACAAAGAAGGCCAAAAATACCATGCGCGTAATATCTTCTGGGAAGTAGCATACCCAGACATATGACCACCACATGCTCCGGAATGGCATTCATTCAGATCTTTCTCGGCTTCGTCAAACGTTAGACAGCGTCGAAAAACCGAGTCAATTCCCCGACGATAAAGAGTATCCCTGAGGATAATGTATTGACGAGCTTGATATCGTATTCAACGTCATTCAGTACTAGACAAAGTAGGTTGGAAATTCTAGGTTTGGAGATATATAATGATATCCCCATACCAAATATCATCAGTGCTAATAAGGAAAAGAGATTCATCGGGTAATGAATCAATTGCTACATTTTTTTTTTAAGAATGAGGAAAATCGCATATGAACTCAGCAAAAACTAAGGACTTCTGGGACTTGGCGCGGTTGAATTCCAAGTCAAACTCTTGGAGTATCACAATCCATTTAGAGTATTTTCCCCCTAGCAATTGACGTGTCAAAATATGTTGCATAGGGTTGCAATGAGAAATCACTGTAGTCTCACGTGAGAGGATATAATTTCGGAAGCGTTGAACGGCTTGAACGACAGCCAAGGCCAGTTTCTCGACATGTTGATACTTGATTTCAGTCAGCGTGAGACTTCAAATCAAGTAGTAAATAACATGTTCATCGTGAGCATCATCCTCTTGGACGAGAACCATGCCAATGGTGTAATCCGAGGCAGCAAGGTAAAGGAAAGAATCGCGACTGTAATCGGGGGGGAAGAGAAGTGAAGCTCGCGTTAGGGACAAATTCAAAGATTCAAAAGCATTATTGGAAATGATATCCCAAACGAACTTTGAATCTTTCTCTAATAGCTGCGTAAATCCACGAGTTATCTCGACGTAATTTGGGATAAAACGACGAAGAAAGTTTGCTTTCCCCTGCAAACTTTGCAACTGGCGAAGTGTAGAAGGAGGAGGGAGATTAAGGATCACCTCAACCTTCAAAGGATCCACCCTGATCCCTTGACGCAAAACGATGAAACCTAGAAGATGGTCGGATTCCACATAGAAAACGCACTTGTGAGGATTCAAACGTATACGATAGAACTGACAGGGAACGAAAATGGCTCGGAGATGAGTGGGGTGATCGACTCTGCGCATAGAATGAGTGGGTAAATCATCCAAATAGGGTTGAACGATGTCCTTGATATCATGAAAAGCATAAGACATAGCGCGTTGAAAAGTTGCGCCAACGTTCTTGAGACCGAAAGGAATTTTTCGATAGGCGAAAGTACCCCAAGGACAAATAAAAGCAGTCTTATGTTGATTCTCGGGAACGATGTTAATTTTATTATAGCCGGAGAAACCATCCATGAGAGAGAATATTTCACTTCCGGTGCAGTCATTGACAATCTGATCGACGAAGGGGGTAGGAAAGTTGTCTTTTGGACAAGCTTTATTGATATCCCTATAATCAACACATACACGAATTGTACCTTGTTTCTTGTCAATCGGGACAATATTGGAAACCCAGACTATGAGAGCCACCGGATAAATAAAGTTGGCTTTCAGAATTTTCTTGACTTCTAGCTTTATAGCAGCTGCTTTACGTGGGTGAACTGGACGAAGGTGTTGCCGGACAGGTTTAGCATCAGGATATGTCTTAATTTCATGGATCACAATCTCAGGGTCGATACCTGACATTTATTCGTATATCCATGATAATATGTCACGAAACTCTTTGAACAAGGATGTATAGGTGACTACTTTGTCAGGGGAACACGAAGCTCCAATATGAACATTTTCGACGATTCCTGGTTTAATGGATATGTCAATGGGAATCATGGATGAGATATTGCTTAAGTTCCCTTCAGCAAACACATCGTGTGTAGACTCGGGAACGGTCGACGGAGTCGAGATCTGTTGGTAGTTCTCAAGATTGTGTTTCTCTAGAAAGAGGATGGAACGATGATGCCCATCATCCCAAGGGGTGTCTTCCAGGACGGACATGATCATCTCGTCAGTGGGAAAAATAACACGAAAAGGATAGGGAGACAACTCATCAAGAAAAGGGGTAGAAGGTGTTGCCGATTGAATTCCCTGATAGGTGGAATCAACCGGACTTAACGACATTTTGTCGACGAAACGAAAATGATCTCCCAGGTCAGAGACTATCCAAGGGTCATGAGACGTAGGAAGTTTGTGAGGCAAAGCGGAGATCATGTTGATGGAAGCAGCAGATGGGCATGGAACATCGGGTGGTGGAATGGGGAAAGTACCCATTAACGAGGAGTCCTTTAGAAGGCCTACACCGACGTTCTCATAACCCGGTGAGGTTTTAGAAATAAACGGTACGTTGCCAGTACGGGTATTGGAATTAAAGAAAGCAAGTTGGTCGACGGTAATAACCTTTCCTTGATGAGGAAAATGTACTACATGGAAAAGTGTTGACATGACTGCACGCATGGAATCGATCCAGCTACGTCCAAGCAGAAGATTATAATCAAGGGGAGCATCAAAGACTTCCACTTCGACTTGGACCATCTTACCTTCTAACGTGATGGGAAACGAAGGAAGAACACCGTAGGGCTTAAAACCAGAGCCATTGAAGGCTTTAAGAGTGTTTTATGATTCATTCAAAGAAGGAGAGCCAATGGCTTTCCAGCAAGCAAGAGACATGACACACGTCGAGGCACCCTCATCGATAACAGTTCAGAAAATGTTCTTGTCAGAGACAACAACTTGTATCTGGAATGCGAGTTGAGGGGGTAACCTTGGAATGTGATCTTCCAAGTCAAATACTATTAAATTCGTATCTGTTGGGTCAATTCCACCGATAGCTTTCAACAGTGCCTTCCATTGCACGGAAAAAGTTTGAAGGACTTCAAGGGCTGACATCGCAGAAGGTGCTTGGGCCAGATCTTCAACAATGTTGTAGTTTTGGGCTACACGAGCATGAGGATTGAAAGCCGATTTCCGAACGACGCCCTTAGGGGGGGGTCGCAGAACTGTGTCAAGGCTTGGTCGTTTGAGATGAAGAGGATCGTTTGTAGGTGGAGTCATGGGAGAGGGTTGTACCAATGAAGGGGGTAAATCGTCAACCTTCTCTTTAGATGGAGAATAATCTTTGGCTCGAGTCATGAGCACAACGTTGTTCTGCTTAGAATCACCAGTACACATCAAAACATAAGAAGTGGTAGAAGATGAGGGTTGGTCATGGATGACCAACTGAGCCTGTTGTTGAGATGGGAAGGGTTGGGACAAGACAGCCGGTGCAGGTGGTTTCGTGGCTCCCTGAAGGAACTTAGTGACCTCGACACGTCATGGAAAATCCTTCATGTAGTGATCATCACCACAGATAAGGCAAGGGTATCGTGGTTTGCGCTTATCCCTATCATCAACAGGGGTGATTTTAGTTTTCTCTGCTTGAGAATTATTTTTTCCCTCCTTATTCTTACCTCTCCCCTTTTTAGATTTATTTTTACCGGCTGGGGTAGATTGAACGACATTTACCTCATAAGTTTTGTCGGTGGGAGTGGTAGGAGATGGAGCATTTTGAACATTAGAAGAAAAAAATTTAGGGTTTTTGCTTGACATGGAATGTGATTGGGCTTGTGCAGTACCAATCACACCATCAGTTGCATGCGAGGCAGCTGGAGTAGTTGAAGTGCTGGAAGAATTAGGATGAGGTAAATCAGGTAAAAAATCGTAAAGGGTTCCCGTTTATGAATAAACGAGGTCAAGATATTGAGCACGACTTATAGACTACTCTTTTGTGACTACTCCACCCATGGAAATGTCCTTACCGATTTCGTTCACAAATGATTTTGTAAACCATTCCTCCAGTAACTGATCGGGGAGCTCAAGTTTAATGAGACGTTGTCTCCTTCGCCACTCATGGATGTGATCAGATATATGAGTGCTTTTAGTCTGTTTGAAGAAGTCAAAATCTCGGTGCCTATGTCATAACGGATCGGTAACTGGTAATGCATAAGGAAAGACATAGCTAGGGTGTTGAAGTCAGAGAAGAAACCACGTGGCAATTCGATATACCACTTCACAGCAGAACCGGTAAGGGTTCATTGAAAAATACGTAAACGAATAGATTCATCCATCAATGAGTTGGATGAGCACCATAAGTGAAAAGTCATAACGTGATTGTTTGGGTCCTCTCCTACTTTACCGTCGAATTTAGGGATGTCCGAAGGAAGCTTGGCTGGTATAGCAGGCCATTGGGGAGAGTGACAAATAGGATCATTTAAAATCCTTGACAAATATGGAAGATCCAAAGTGGCGAGAAAGGGTAACTATCGATTCACCTGCAGGTACTGGTGGCTTTGGGGAGGAAGCCCTGTCGGCAAACCAGTAGGACCATAAGCAGTATGCATATAATGTGAAGATCCAGGCATATTCGGTGGCAGTTGGACAGGATAGTAACTCATCGGATTATACCCTGGAGCAGAGGTTTTAGTTTGAGCATTCGACCCCCAAATAGGATTAAACGATCCTGGATATGGTTGGCCCATACTAGGGGGTGTTGTGGACGCAGTTGGAAACTGTTGCCCACCAGTTGATTGAGAAGGATTTTGTATCAACTGATTCCAATACTGGGCCAAGGACGGAGGTATGTTCTTCCCATAAGGTGGGGTTGCCCCTCCCATTGAAGGTGGTGTTCCAATTGAGGGCAATGTTCCAATTGGCATTTTCCAACTGAGGGGAGGCTGAGTTATACTACCTTGATGAGATTGTCCACCAACCAAAAACTGATAAGTTGGAGTGAATGAAGGAATAACGCCACTAGGATTAGGATTGCCAGAAGAAGACGAAGTAGGTCCTCCAAAAGTAAATTGAGGGAGTGTTGGGACAAAAGCAGAAAGAAAGTGCCCAGAAGAAGAAGGACCACTAGGAGAGCCGGATGGAGTTTGTGCAGGAGTAGGAATGTAAGCATTCAACGCATGGTATCTAGGTGGTAGTGTCGGATTGACGTTGGGTGTTCGTGGTGTTTTGATGGGAGCAAGACTAACCACAGGAAACCCGGTTGGAACACTCGTAGTAGCTGTAAGATGGGCCATTTCGGTAGGGATAGTAAATTGATAAGCGGTAGTCAATGGTACTGTCTCGGGACTAGAGATTTCGGAAATCACGGGTGGGTTGATCTCGGAAATAACAGGGGAACCTGGACCAAAAAGGTCTCGGCGGAAAACACCTGTAGACCAAAAAATATATTGGCCTTCTATACCAGGAAAGGGTCCAACTGGTGATCCAGAAGATGTAACAACTAATTCTCTGGAAGAATTCAGTCGCATAAACGGTTGCTCAAAATCAGAGAGAAGTCGAAAGTCCTCTCGAGTATTAGTAATCCAAAAGTGTTCGAGAGAATCAGTGCTTTCCACTTGTGGTGTGGTGACGACTGGGACTTCACTTTCCCAAGGAGAGCCTCCAGGTGTGCTTGTGGGCAAGGGTTGAGAACCTTCCAGATGCTCTGAAGATAAACCCTGCATTCTACATGAACGACGTGGAGGAGCTATTGTAAATGAGCAACAAACTTCACGAAGAAAATCCTATGGTAAACTTCGAGAAAAAAACAACATGCGCTAGTAAACAAAATCTAGGAAACAACACCAAGCAAACAAGACCTTCTAATTTTGAAGCCACTAGTTGGTGATGAAATCCAACGTCGCGACAACGAGACAAGAAGGGGCTGGGCTAAGGTGGAAAATTTACGCTGACGACCTACTTAATGGACTTACACCCTGGTGCAAGCTCCCACACATAATCATGGGTATACCCTCCAAGGATCCCAAGTGATTTTGGTCAACATCAATTCCAGGTACCGTGAAGACTTTCCCCTTCACAGTCACCTCAGGTAAAAAACTAGAAATATATGCCACTAAGGTCACCACCAACAACAATAAAACTTGGGGGAACAGTCGACAGTCCAATCCACACGCAAGGGCAGGGTATCTAGCCCAAAATCAACTCAAAAGGCTTCCACTCATCATTGTGGGTATACCTCCGAGTGATCCCCGTAATATGTGCAATCTCTACACTGATATCAACAAAGCAGGGTGAGTAACTCTATCAATATCAATGTGACCTCATGCTTGACCCTTGTGTGAGAAGGGCTTCCCAAGACAAGATGTTGCAAATGGAATTTAACACTCCCTAACACAAGATACTATTGTGTGTTTGGTGCTTTTGGAGAGTGTATCTCTCTTCCTACTCCAAAGCACTAGCCTAGCTAAATCTTGGTGTAATAGAACCCTAGAAAAGAGTTACTAGATAAATTTAATGATTACGCAGTGTTATTAAGAGCTGTTGTTTACTCAAAGGAAACAGAGGTGAAATTTATGTTGTATGACTCTGACCCAACAATGCAAGGATGAGAATGAAATGTATCACTTTTCGTTCAATGAATCCTATGTATGGGAGAGAGAGAAAGTTTTCCAGATCAACCTTGAACTACAATGCAACATTTCCTTTAAAATGCAAATACAAGCAATCACATATCAACAACAATTCTCTATTGTGTCTTTTTCAATAACTTCAACAAGTGATTTTCAATGTTTTTCGAAAACGAAAATGATTTTTTGAAAGAAAAAACTTTTTTTCACTTTTCAAAAAGGACCCATACTATGATAGTAAGAGTACTGAAAAACAAAAACCAATGAACAAGCAATGACAAACCCAATCAACTCTTTCAATGAAAACAAAAACAAAGAGCAAACCAATATAGTCTTTTCAAGTGCACAAGAAAAAATGATCTTTCAAACAATAGGAAAATGATAAAGACCAAGAAACCTCAACTTTCAACCGATCACCAGTTCTGAACTAATCAAACACACTCAGATCCCGAAATTAGAGAGTATGGTTTTGCCAAGAAAAGTCAAGAAACAAAAGTCAAGACAAAAAATGACAAGAAGAGCCTTGAAATCCTAAGACTGTTCATGCACACAAACGAGGACAAGAAATACATCAATCAATGGTCCAAGAAACTCTTATGAGGCAACTAAATTGATCTGGGCAGTTGAAGATGCCAAAACCTAAATCCAAATTTTTGAAAAATTGAGTTCGCGGGCAGGCAATATTACACAGTGCGAGAATCACTGGTTCTCGCAGGTGACCCTTGAGCAGGGTGTGAGAACCTCGCACTGAAACCTAAAGACAGAGTGCGAACCTTACCAGTTTTCACAGGCTGTAGTGAAGTGCAGTGCGAGAATCACTGAAGATAGTCAAAATTTTGGAAAATAAAGCAAAATTTGAAAAGGCCTCTAGACCCATAGGGTCTATCAGGATATCCTGAAGACTCATAGATTGATAGGACAGGAGAAAAGTAAAACCAGAGAAAATGGCCACAAAAAAACACCAAAATCCACAAAGAAAATGGGGATGATCCCCAGTATGGTTGCCAATTTTGTTATCGGACTAATCGGTAGGTGCGGACACTAACTGATCTCCCTAGATCCACCTGGATCTAGAACAAAA
>ML808469.1:144942-160302 GCA_009831015.1 Picea engelmannii
AAACATAAACGAATTAAAAACATACCAGATCTATTGTCACGCAACTGTGTTCGGGTTGCCAAGTAAATACACATCTCTTTCTGGTTAAACATTTGGGTATTTCATCACTGCAGTATTCTTCAAACCGGAGTATAAGTATGGAAATTGTTTCACCATTATTTGAGACCTATTCCATTGGATTCATCTCTCCACCCTTATCACTTTCATCCATATCATTTTTAGACAAAATTTTTGACCCCACCTGCCCCTTTTCAGTTCACCCATCCTCATGGCCCATACCCGTAGCCAAGACCTGGAAGCTCGCTTCAACACCATGCAATTTGGTTTCCTAGAAACCCAAAAAGAAGTAAAACAACTCAGTGCTATTGTTGCCTCCAATGATTCATCCATCAATGCTACCATAAATACAACCATGCAATCCTCAATGGAGGAAGTCAAACAAGAACTTACCACCCAGCTTGAATCTATCTTTGCAGCACTCTGCACCAAATGGAAGATCCCTACAGATGACCATTTCTCTGAAGCACATCCAAAGAATGAAGGCAAAACTTCCTCCCATTCCCATACCTTTCAGTCCCATCATTTTCAACATGACATACGCTTTCCGTGGGTGGACGTAACCAAATTTGATGGCTCGAACCCCACTAGTTGGGTAACCCAAATGGAACATTATTTCTCTTTATATGCCATTACTGATGACTTGGCCAAACTTTGGTATGGTGTTCTCCATCTATATCAAGAACATTGGCAATGGTGGCAATGGAGAAAAACTTCCCGTCAAGGGTATATTGCTTGGACCCAATTTGTGACTGAGATTTATGAACACTTTGACACGGACACCAACCCTTTGGGCTGTTTGACAAAGTTAAATCAATCTAGAACAGTAGAAGACTTCATAGCTTCCTTTGAACGCCTGGATTTTAGAACAGAGGGCATGATTGATGCTTTCTTTCGAGAGTGTTTTATTAGTGGCCTCAAGGAGGAGATTCGAGCCCATGTCCTCATGGCTCGACCCTCAACTTGGGTGGAGGCTACTAAAAGGGCTAAAGAAGTACAATAGGTGGTATCATCTCAAAACTGAAAACCCTCCTTTATCCCTCACCCTAAACCTGTCACTCCCACTACTCCCTCCACCCCATTAAAAATCCAAAAATTGACCAAGGCTGAAATGGATGAACGCCAACTCAAAGATCTTTGTTATAACTGTGATGAAAAATATTTCTCGGGCCACAAGTGTAAGGAACAAAAGATTTTTATGTCCATCTCTAAGGACATTTCAAAAGAGGATGTTGAAACTCCCCTTGTGTCTGAGTCACCTGAAATCACTGACATAACCCCTCCCTTAGATCCTCCCAAAGTAGAACCCATCATTTACCTCAATGCTCTCACTGGTTTTTCTGCTCCCCAAACCCTCAAGTTAATCGGTTACATCAAGCATCGGAAGGTCATCATTTTGGTTGATAGTGGAAGCATCCATAATTTTATTCATCGCCGCATTGCCCAAGAAACTCATTGCTACATCCATGTTGTCAATAATTTCCAAATCATGATTGCCAATGGTGGTTCCATGAAATCTGCACGGCGCTGTGAAAATGTGCATCTCCAAATCGGTGACTACCACCTAAAATCCCATATGTTTTCTATCGACATGGGTGGTTGTGAAATTGTGTTGGGTGTCGACTAGCTAAGAGCTTTGGGTCCCATTCTCATGGATTTTAAGGCATTAACCATGCAATTCGACCAGGAAGGCCACCAATATAAATTCTAGGGCATCACTGTTGGTTCACCTAAGGTCATTAGTTCCCATCGCATGGAAAAGCTACTCAAAAAAGGTCATTCCGGTGTCATTGCCCAACTCCATGCCATTCAAGCAACAGAAACACCCCCGATGTTGCATGACCTCCAAGTTCTCCTTTCTAAACATCAAATGGTATTTTCCACTCCCCAAGGCCTCCCTCCTTCCCACGATGTTCATGATCATTCCATTCCCTTTGCACCCGAAAGACTCCCTCCCAATATCTGTCCATATCACCACCCCTTCTCACAAAAAAATGAAATTGAGAAAATGGTCCAGGAACTCCTTAATGCAGGTGTTATCCTCCCTAGTACGAGCCCTTACTCCTCTCCTATAGTCATGGTCTTGAAGAAATAAGGTTCTTGGAGAATGTGTCCTAACTTCCGTGCCCTCAACAAATTGACCATTAAAGACAAATTTCCCATTCCAGTCATTGATGACCTCCTGGATGAATTGAGTGGTGCCCAATTCTTTACTAAACTTGATCTTCACTCGGGCTATAACCAGATACGTATGAAAGAGGTAGACATTCCCAAAACATCCTTTCACACTCATTAAGGCCACTATGAGTTTTTGGTCATGCCCTTTAGCCTATGTAATGCTCCCTCCACCTTCCAAAGCCTCATGAATCATGTCTTCCATCCCTTTCTCTGTCATTTTGTCTTAGTTTTCTTTGATGATATCCTCATCTATAGAAAAACCTGGACTAACCATCTTACTCATGTGGATCAAGTTCTCCATCTCCTCTCCCAGCACCAACTTTTCCTGAAATAGTCTAAATGTTCTTTTGGTGCCTTAGAAGTAGAATACTTGGGTCATCTGGTTGGCAAGGATGGCGTCAGGGTGTATCCAAAAAAGATTGAAGCTATGCAAGATTAGCCACACCCAAAGACTCTCAAAAGCTTGCGTGGATTTCTGGGCTTAACAGGGTATTATCGCAATTTTGTTAAGAACTATGGAAAGATTGCAGCACCACTCACTTCTCTCCTCAAAAAGAAATCTTTCACTTGGACTCCAGCCACTGCTGAAGATTTTCAAACCTTGAAGACGGCCATGTGTACCACTCTGGTTCTGGCCCTTCCTGATTTCACAAATACCTTTGTGTTGGAATGTGATGCCTCAGGGAAAGGAATAGGTGTTGTCCTTATGCAAGAGGGTCGACCTTTGGCCTTCACCAGCAAGCACCTGTCTGAAAGGAATCTGGGCAAACCCATTTATGAAAAGGAAATGTTGGCTATTCTGCATGTTGTTGAGTTGTGGTGCCCTTATCTCTTGGGGAAACAATTCCAAATCAAGACTGACCATCAAAGCCTCAAGTACTTTCTGTAACAACGCATTTCCTCCCAAGAGCAACAAAAATGGGTGACTAAGCTCTTTGGTTATGATTATGAGATCATTTACAAGAAGGGAAAAGACAATGTAGTGGCAGATGCACTGTCCCAGAAATATGAAGAAGAAGGATCCCTTTTTTCTCTTTCCTTCATTGTACCCGATTGGCTCCAAGTTGTGCGACAGGAATGGCTTCAAGACCCCAAAAGTTCGCATCTGATCCAACAATTGCAGAGCAAGGTTCCGACTCCCCCTGGGTACTCTTGGCTATAGGATGAGCTTCAATACAAAGGTCATTTGTATTTAAGTAAGCAATCAAAGCTTAAATCCATGGTGCTTTCTGAGCTTCATGCTACACCCACAGCGGGGCACTTAGGGTTCACCAAAACATATGACAGAGTCATACATTCTTTTTTCTGGGATGGTATGAAATAGGACATTCGTAATTTTGTAGTTGAATGTGAGTTGTGTCAACGCAACAAGGGAGAAACAGTCAAATCTTCAGGCACACTACAACCGCTTCTGATTCCACTGGCTATTTGGAAGGATATCTCTATGGACTTTATTACCGGCTTACCCAAATCAGGGAATAAATCAGTCATAATGGTGGTTGTGGATTTCCTTTCCAAGCATTCTCATTTATGCGCTCTTCAACACCCATTTACGGCATCCACAGTGGCTCAACTTTTCATGGACCAGGTCTTCAAGCTTCATGGCATGCCGCACTCTATTGTTTTTTATCATGACCCAACTTTCACAAGCAATTTTTGGCAAGAATTGTTTAAGCTCCAGGGCACCCAATTACATCTCAACATAGCTTATCATCCCCAGACTGATGGTCAAACGGAAGTTGTCAACAAGTGTTTGGAAACATATCTGAGGTGTTTTTCTTCTGAAAAACAACATCAGTGGGTTCAATGGCTACCCCTAGCCGAATGGTGGTACAACACTTCCTACCATACAGCTACTCGGATGACTCCTTTTGAAGCAGTATATGGACAGAAGCCACCTTCAGTTCTCTCATACTTACCGGGTACCTCGAAGGTCTAGGCGGTTGACCAAACACTTACAGTTCGAGAGGATATTCTTCATACCCTTAAAGAGAACTTGGTCATGGCACAAAATCGCATGAAGCAACAAGCAGATCAAGGTCACTCTGAAGGTCAATTTGCAAAAGGGGATTAGGTGTTTCTACAACTCCAACCATACAAGCAAACTTCCCTCAAGGTCGAGCATTGTCAGAAGCTAGTGCCCAAATTTTATGGTCCTTATACAGTTCTCAAACATGTGGGACAAGTCACATATCAGTTATCTCTGCCCAGTTAGTCGAAGATACATCCAGTTTTCCATGTTTCATGCTTAAAGAAGGTGATTGGAACTCGGTGCCAAATTCAAACCAACCTTCCTGAGTTAGCTGAAGAAGGATCCATTTGGCTACATTTAGAAGCAGATTTGGACCAGCGTGAGTGTTTCCTGCATCAGCAAACCATCAAGGAAGTTCTAGTCCAGTGGAAAGATATGAATCTAGCATATTCCACTTGGGAACCGACTACCATTCTGCAGCAGTTTCCTCATCTCAAGCCTTGAGGACAAGGCTATTTTTAAGGGGGCGGACATGTTAGGGTCCTAACCCACACATAGGTAGATTAATATATTCGGATGTAATAAAGGTCAATATTAATAAGTCCTTTCAATAAAATACAATAAGGCGGATGTAAGAAGACCTAATAGAAGCTTCCACTTCTAGAAGGATCTTCCTCTAGATGCTTCTCTTGATAGACATTTTGTATAAATAAGGGTAGAGGTTATGAAAACCCTAGCTTGGAGATTATTGTAACAGATGTTTGCTCGATTGGAGGTTGCCCCCTCGAAGAGGCTTGTGAACATTGCTTTATGAATCAAAGTGTTATTTCTATTGTTGTTCTTATATCATTTCAGTGTTATTGTGGAGATTATGCTGGATATTTTACTGTTATTCTGCCATTTCTAGTATTTTATTTTTTTTATACATATTTTATATATCTGGTATCTTGCAAATTTGTTGATCTCAGAAAGAAAGTAGAGAAGTCAAATACTCATATCAAGTTCATGAACATCTCAACAATCTTCACTGAAATCTTGGATAGTCAAATATCACCAAATGATCAATCAGATATTTGATACAACAAGGAAGTTACACACTTTGAAGCCAACACTTCTGAGAAGCATGAGGTAAGTCTGTCATTCTCAAAATGTGGAAGCAATGTTGCAAGTCAACCATCTACACAAAGCAAGGAAAAATTCAAAAGAACAAATCAAGGAAGATATCAAGAAGCCATCTTTACACCTCAAAGAAAATTTATAAGAGAGACACCTTCAAGGTGGACACCATAGCAAAGGTATGAAAATGTTTTTCATGGTCATTGCTTCTCATGTAATGAATATGGTCACAAATGTTTGGATTGTAGACAATATGCAAGGAAATATGTTGGAAGGTTTCATAACACCCTAATATGTTATAGATGTAATCAAGTGGGACACATTGTTGCACATTGTCACACCATGAGATGCTACAGCTACAATGGGTTTGGCCACAAATCCTAGGATTGTTGTAATACAAGAAGACATTCCATGAGGATTACTTCAAATAATATGGCAAGAAGAGCATGGAAGAGAGACAAGGTTGAAAGGATGGAAGTTGAAAGAACCAATACTCAGAGAATAGGACACTCTCGGAAGTGGATGAAGAAGATTGAACAACCATAACATAATGGCATCCATGAGGCAAGATCAAGCTTGACATTTTCTGAAGCATACGCGGGATCATGTGGGAGAAGTCACATACATACGCAAGGTGACCTATAGAAAGGTCAAATACATACGTGAGTTGTCTGTGGAACAGGTCACGTACCTGTGGTAAAATCCTTGGAAAACAAAGTTATGCAGATGAGTTGCAGCATGGTTTGATGGTATAACTTTGTTTTGCAGGGTCTAACGTGGTTTTCTGCAGGTTTTCATGATCATATGTTGGCATGTGTGTTTGATGTATGTATGGTGATAATATGTGGTTGAGTGTTGAAGCATATACTTGATGCCTATCTTGGATGCATGGTACTAACCCTAGAGTGTGAATTGAGGCATTTTATGTTGAGGAATAGTGTTGGTTATGTCAGTGAAGTTATGGAACTATGTTTATGATATATATCATGATGATGTGATGCTATCTAGAGATATATCATTGATCTATTGAGGCACACTTTTGGTACATGTTTAGAGGTACTATTGGCTACTTAGTACTTGCTGTAATGAATGGTTTTTGAGGTAGATGTGTTATAGTACATGGCTGGTACATATGTGAGCTCCATTGATATATCTTATGATGTATTGTTAGATGCATATTTTTTGGATGTCTTGGTGCATGCATTTTGCATGTGATTGAGCTACATATTGGGACATGTAGTTGATGAGTTGATGAGGTGGTTATGTTGTACATCATTGATGAGTCGTATCTTAATCTATGGTTGATGCACTTTCTTTAGTACATGATGTATGGGATGATATAGTTGATATGCTTGGTTGATACATTGATCAATGCTTTATGGTTGAGATACATTTCTTAACACTTGGATTTTGGCACTTGGTTCATGGTAGAGGCATATCATGAGTGATATGACACTTGGTTGAGGCACATGGTTGGCATGTTGGTAGAGGCATATGGTTGGTACACAGTTGGAACATGTTCTTAGCATATGGTTGATACACTCCATTGAAGATATCTCATGGTATATTGTATGGTATTGATGTACATGGGTGTTGTGCATGGTTGGAACACAATATGGCATAGGTTGTACATGGCTGATGTTTTTTTCATGATTCTGTATTCATTGTTGACATATATTTTGCTTCATGATGTATGGTATGGCATGATTTTGATGCATGGACAGGTCCAAGGATCATCATAGGAAGAGAATATCATTCTTTAATAGTTTATCTATTTTCCAATTGAGAAATAGTATTTGCAGCAGAAGTAGATTGTAGTGTTAGCATATTTTGTTGAGAAGATAGGGGGAGACATACCCACATGGGGAGTTATTCTTCTTCCCATGATTGGTTGTAGCAGCTTGATTCCAAGAGGAGAGATGATTGGAAGCCATGCCATAATCATTGCATTAGAGTGATATCACTTGAGAAAAAGGGGAGAGATTATTCAAAGGAAGCTAAAAGGCATCTAGACAGGGGGAGTAGCCGCAAGGAGGGAACTACTTTCTTCCATTGATGTCAAAGGGGGAGAGATAGCCACATTGATGTGGAGAGATGAATATTGATGAGGATCATTGCCATGTCCAAGTTTTTTCATCAATGATTTGTGTTGACATCAATGTTGGTGTTTCCATCAATTCCAAAGAGGAAGATTGTTACATTATGTTGTCATTGATGTCAAAGGATTGATTTCAAAGAGTTGATGTCAAGTATTGTCATAATAATGTGTTGGTATCATTGATGTATGATTGTTGTATCGTGTGGTCATGGATGTAATTGATGTCTGAGGGATAATGTCATGAGGTGTCATAGTGATGTGTTTTCATGAGTTGATGTTCCAAACGGATTGATGTATAGATGGAATGATGTAAAGGTTGATCATTGATGAATTTTCATGGTCGATAGGAAGTACGAAATGGATGAACTCCAAAGTGGTCCCCTTATGGTGAAATCCCTCACGGGAAGATGCTTTGCGAATTCAAAATGCTTAGGTGGTTGAGTAGCTCAATAGTGTGGTTAGGGAACCCAATTTTGATTGAGGATTAATGTTATGAAGATCAATGAATTTTTCAATGAAACTATTCCAGATGGCTAATGCTCGTCATGCCATTTTTGGTGATATGTGGAATGTCACATAACTCCTCATGGTTAGAGAGTTATGTCCATGTAAAGTTGGAGAACCCTCATGTGTTGTCTAGAAGCCCCTAGAAGGTCAAAGAAGTCAAATTATTCTAGAAGATCCTAGAATAAGTTTGACTAGTCAAAGTGGTTATTCATTGGTTAAGTGGTTGCAACAATAAAACAATTAAACATAAATTAGTTGCAACTAGTGTTGAAGGAAAAGCTCCCTGCGGACAGGTAGATCTCCTCTTGAGACCTAGACTCTTAACTCTTAAGACAGAAGATGCTTATCATGGTCACTAACTTCCTTTTAGACCTATATAAAATAATGTATGAGGAGGAAGGAGAAAAGAAGTACCTTTTACCGATGTTTGTCCCTGCACGGTCCGAGTTGAGCTCCAATCTTGAACTCTTCGATAAGCCCTGTAGACAAACATAATACAACCACTTCCTACTCTACTGATATTAGTTTGAAATAGATATATATATTAGAGACAAGTTCATGTGAGATTAAACACAAACTAGAAAGAAACAGGCCAAGCATATCATATTAATGAGAACAACGACGAAGGAAACTTACAACCGTAGATGCGAGTGCAGTAGCTTCATCAAGTCCTCCTTGTCTAACCCTTGCCCAAAAGACTCACGATCAGAACGACAACAACTTCACTGATTATTCTCCTCCACTTCACTGTGTGTTTCCTATGAGATCATAGGTTTCATGCTTCTAATCATTCCCCCTCTTCACCATAAGAAAGCCTACTTATATAGGCTTGGAGAGGCCCAACCACTTGAGATATCTTTAGGGTAAGTTGAGGATTTTCCTCCTTTAGTTAGGGATCTTCCCTAAGATCATGTCTTGACTAAGGATTCAAATCCAACTGCCTTCAAAGATTGAAGGGATCTTTCCCTCATTCTTCTCAACAAACCAACTATTGCCCAGAATAGGTAGCGCTCCTCCGAAAGGGCAGTCAGAGTGTTATAACACTCCCTAGTAATGTATAGGGGGACGTCGACACTCCTAACAGTAGCAACGCTCCTCCAAAATGGAAAACAGACTGTTATAATGCTCCTAGATAGTCTATAGGGGGGCGCCAGCACTCCTGAGAGAGGTATAGGGGAGTGTTCTCCTCAAAAAACTCAATTTTAGTGGTTCTTTTAAATGGCAAGAGGTTCATAAACCCAGTTAACCATTCCTCTTCTTCCAAATCAAATGTTTGAGGTGTTTCAAGTGTATTTTTGATGTCGTTATAGGTACGACATAGGCATTATGGCAGTATGATTTTCCTGACACTTGCGACACTTGTGAGCAAAATGTGACACTTGTAATGATGACACTTGCGACACTATCGAAGTGAGTAATTTTGATGTGTAACAGATTACCCCCCAAAGTATGAAGTTAGAAGACGAGAACTGATAACTGAAATGCTTTGTAGACTTTCAAGAAAGGGTATAGACGTAGAGAACCTGACAGAAGATGCACACAAACATCCAACAAATATTATGACATGTTTCAAACCCAAGGAAAGCATACCTATGCTTGGGTGATGAAGACTTGCAAGGTATGACTGCCATAAAATACACTGCAGATCCATAATTATATTGATAAAAAGGTATAGCCACCGAAAATACACTGTGGATCTATACTCCCATGACCTGAACTGATCTTAGCCATGAAGATTACACAGTGGATCTATGAGATGAAAAGACATATCCACGACCAATACAAAGTAGATCTATGTAACATTATATGTGTTATTGTTCAAAAGAAACTCCTGCGCAACTTGGGAAAAGTACATATCAGAGTGATCACTCAACTGAGGGTCTTCTTACCGATCCCGATGTAGTAAGAATCTAACCATGTGAATAGATTTCATAATGTCGAACATGGCAGAAACCACTTGATTATCGGTCAATGATGTAAACCATTAACAAGCGCAAGGGAGATCACCATTGATGTCAATGATTCCCAAGGTACTCTAGTACATTCCAACGAATGTGAATGGATGAGTTGAAGTTGAACATCTGTGGAATCATCTGATCAGAGGTCAATGATGTAAACCCACTGTCAAATGTGAGGAGGCCTTCCATTGAGGCATGCAGGTCCCAAAGTACTAACTGGTTTCTAAGTCTAGTCCCTAGATAATGTGTTGAAGTCGACGGGAATAGACTCATCGAAGGAGGGCCTTGATGTATCCCCCATCAACGACACGAAACTGAAACATAGATGTAATTGGTAGATCAAATGAACATGGACTGACATGGGTATTGAGACAAGATATTTGTGATGGTTGACTCTCGAGGCGGATACTTCCCTTGAACACTAAGGCACAACAACAGAAACATGACATGGACAAAAACACGATGATGCAATGGATACTGTGACTTTCGTCGGGTGACCCAAAGGAGTAAGAAAACTCAGAGGATTGGTTCAGTGTAGAGGTTCAGCAGATTAAGATGTGTGCAAAGACAAAGTGTTGTGTTCAAGGGCGACTCTAAGAGTTACTTGGTAATGTTCTCAAAAACTGCTTGGCTTGCTTCTTTTAATTTTTCCCCCATCCAGATAGACGAGTACCTCTTTTTAATTTAATGATCTCAAGGAGGGTAACACATGCTCAACATAACTCACCTTCGGTAAGTTCCTCTTCCTTTGTTTAAAGAACTGGAAGAAGTAAGGGTTCGATCCCATAGGGGCCTATCGATGTTTGTTTTAACGAGTCCAAAGATAGAAAACTCGAAGGTTTTTCATGATTATAGAGTCAGGAAAAACACTTAAAAGAGAACTCTTTCAGTTCCTTTTTCATAAAGTAGTCTGATGAGACCGAAAAAGAGATAAACTATCACTCAACAAACGTTTTCTTCAAATACTTTAATGAGCGTGAAGAGAACAAGGTCGCTCGGAAATCTTTTCATGTTTAGAGAGTCTGAAAAGAACTTAAAGATGACTCCAATGTTGTCCTTTTTCGTAATGTTAGTCTCGCGAGGCCGAAAAAGAGATAAATTATCACTCAAAATATGCCCTTTCAAACCTTTTAATGAGTGGGAAAGGAAGCAAGATCACTCAATGATCTTTTCATGTTTAGAGAGTCTGAAAAGAGCTTAAAGGAGACTCCAGGGGGTTCCTTTTTCGTGTATCCATACAGGTCCGAAAAAGAGATAAAAGTTTACCTGGATGCATTCTCATGTATTTACGAGCACGAGAAAGAACAAAGACTAAGCTCAGTATTCCCTCAGCTTAAAAGCTAATGTCTTAACTCCAGAATGATCATCAAAGGCTAGAGACATGCCCTCCAAGATTCAATTCATTCACTAACTTTGAGGTTGTCACCAATTTCTCTACAAGATGAGAAAAAGGAGAAGGGTGGATGAAAAGAAGGTTCAAGAGAGGTGACTGTTTCATTTTTTAACGAGCTTGACACAGGAAAAAAACTATGCTCAGGGCCTCTGTTTAATTTTTTAACGAGCTTGCCACAGAGAAGAGAAACTATTCTCATAGCTTCTTCTTGATCATGGCTTCTAAGAGGATAATGCTCTGGAAGGATACCATGTCAAGGGACAAAAATCGGTCATGGCGTACAAGAGATATTCACTGGATGGAAGATAATCACTCTGGAAGGAACACATGTCAAGTTTCATGACAGGGGTAAGGAGGTCAGGCTCCAATAGCCCTACCGAAGAGATCACCATGTCCACTACCGGATCCAAATCATCAGAAGTTGAAATCATGGGAGACGATATAAAATCAACATCAGGAGAGGAGATAGAGTGTATATCTTCCTGAATTTCTTCATGATGGGGAAGAAAAGAGGATCGATGATGGTTATTAGCCCAAGGTAACTTGTCAATGCGAAACATTTCCGAAATAGATTCATCAAAAGGAAAAATTGGGGAAATGCAGTCGATTGTAGACGACAAGGAACTCAACCGTGATTGCATCGAGGAACTGTCGGGTGCCAATAGATGTTGGTCATCTGACGAGGGAGAAGCGGATTGGATAGAAACATATGACATTTTGGTTGGACTAAGTGGCATGGTGTCACCTAGTGCATCGAATCCCAATGGACAAGGTACAATCCAAGGGTCAGATGATTCCAAAGATTTATAAGCTGCGGTCGAAATCATGTCGACGGTGGAAATATGATGTGTAGTCGATGGAAGTGGTGTAGGGAAGGTACCCATGAGGCTAGAATATTTTAGTAAGCCAACACCAATGCTTTCATACGTGATCTTGTGGTCTCCCAAGAAAGGAATATTGTTGGTAGCGGGAGCGCGAGCATCGGTCGTGCAGAAATCCAACTAATCAATAGTGACAATTTTTCCCTGATGAGGAAATTGGACACATCGAAAAACTGACGAGGCAATGGAAATCATAGCATAAAACCAACTTCTTCCAAGTAACAAGTTGTAATCGAGGGGAGCATCGACCACCTCGACATCAACAGTAACAGTTTTTCCACCCAATTGGATGCGCAGGGACTATAAAATCCCATGGCGATGAAAACCTCGCCCATCGAAGGCGCGTAACATTGTTGTGGATTTGTTGAGTGTTGGTGATTTTAAACCTTTCCAACACGCCAAAGACATGACACAAGTTGAGGCTCCCTCATCCAGAATAGTTTGGTGGATTTGTTGATTATGAACAACAACATCAACTTGGAAAGAAAGTTGGTGGGAGAGTCGAGATGCATAATTGTCCAGGTTAAACATGATATGGTTGGATGACTCAGGATCAATAGTGCCAAGAGCGGCCAAGAGAATTCTACGTTGACTGGGGCAGTGTTGTAGAACTTCTAACGCAGAAATAGCACACGGTGCTTGAGCCAAATCTTTAATAATGTTGTAGTTCTAGGTAGCACATGAACTAGGATTAAAGGTAGATTTACATATAGTGCTATTAGGAGGGCGTAAGATAGAGTTGAACATAGGTTTCTCAATCTGAAGGGGTATAGACGGAGGATTAACCGATGGAAGACTAACGGAGGACGATGATGGATCCGGTAAAGTACCAGTACCGTTAGTGTCTTTTCCTTTGTCAGGGTTACCTGGTGTGTCATATGTCTTAGAGAGAGTCGTCAAATTGATCCCATTAAACATATAAATATGTGCACTCGACGAGGCCTCATCATGAGGATCGCTAGAACTGCCCCTAGGAGAGGGGGTTTGAGAAACCATGGATTGTTGTTGTGGAAAAGGTTGAGTAAGCACAGCCGGTAGTGACTTTCCTTGGAAAATTTTGGCCACTTCATTGCGAAGTGGATAGTCTCGAGTGTAGTGATCGTCACCACAAATGATACACGAGAATTTCAGTTTCCATTGTGTTTTCTTTTCGATAGCAGGCGTTTGATTTTTTGGTTGTTCATTGTTATTTTTTGATGTATTCTTTGTCTTATTCTTACCTATAGATTGTTGTGAAGGGGCAGATTGAACTACATTCACCTCAAAGATCTGAGTTTGGGGGGAGGTAGAGGAGAGTGTGGTCGATTGGGAAAAATATTGAGTTTTGACGGAACCGATAACACCATCCGCATGAGATGAGGATGATGGTTTAGATGGATCGGTATTAGCTCAAGCAGCATTTGGAAGAAAATCATACAAAGTACCAAATTGGGAATAAACCAAATCTAAATACTGAGCCTGAGGGATGGCTTGTTCCTCTGTGACCACACCAACCATAGTGACATCATGAGAGATCGGGGGTAACAGTGATTTAGTAAACCATTCCTCCAATAGTATGTCAGGAATGACTGCCTTGATCATCCTTCGTCGTCACCTCCACTCATGAATATGGTCAGAGATATGCACGGAGTTGGTTTGATGAAGGGAGGTCAAGAGTTCAGTACCCATCTCGTAGCGAATAGGCAGTTGAAAGTGTGTGAGGAAAGACATGGCAAGGGAGTTGAAATCGTGGAAATAAGCACGTGGTAGCTCGATATACCATTTTTTTTCCAAACTGGTAAGTGTCCGCTGGAAAAGACGCAAACATACAGAATCATCCATGAGGGAGTTTGATGAACACCACAAATGGAAATTCATCACATGGTTGTTTGGATCTTCACCAGGGTTTCCATCAAATTTTGGAATATCGGAAGGAAGTTTAGTCGGAATGATTGGCCAAACCGGTGAATGAGAAATAGGATCATTAGCTAACCGAGACAAGTCTGGGAGATCTAGAGTCGTAAGGAAAGGTGGTTGTTGGTTAATTTGCGAATGATACTGGTGCGGCATAGGAAAACCAGTAGGACCATAAACTGGGTTAGGTGGATAGTTGTAACCAGTAGGTCCTCCTACATACGATTGTTGCTAGCTAGGATAAATAGGATTCGATGATGGATGAGAAACATTGGCATAACCTGGTGGGTTTTGAGTGTTATAGGTCAGGTGATTTATTTTCCCATGAGGAGGATAAACATTTTTCCCTTGAGAATGGTAAGGAGTAGATCCCGGAGGTGGATACACATTAGACCCATGAGGAGGATAAGATTGTGGTCCCGGGGAACTTCAGGTGGTGTTTGGGATGCCTCCCGGATAAGATTGTTCGTAAGATGTTCCGAAAGGAATAGGATTGGATACTCCTCCTAGTGGGTTATTATACGAGTGGCCCCAAACATGGGATTGAGTAAAAGTTCCTCCTAAAGATACTCCCCAATATTTTGAAGGGTTTCCAGCAAATCAAGGTTGCCCCCCTTCCAGCGGTGGATTTACGACCGAGGTATGACTAGCAAACGAAGGTTGCCCTCCAGGAGGAGCACGAAAAGGGGGTTGTCCCCCGGGAGGGATAGGCCTGCCATGGAAAGGTAGTCCTCTAGGAGGGAAAGGTTTGTTGGATGGTGGTTTCCCTCCAGCCGATTGTGTTTGGCCAATAGGGGTCTGCATTCTCGGGTGAGAAGATGTCCCAACAGGATCATGTGGAACATGTGGAGCTATAGAGTAAAAGCTTGTACAAATGGGGGTAGAGATTGAAGTGCTTTGGAGATGGGTAGAGGTGATGAGTCCAGCATTAGGATGGACTGTGTTGGTGTAACAGTAGGGTTAATAACCTAATCGATTGGGTGATTCATGGTTTGACCGGATGGTCCTGTTTCACTAGGAGGGTCATGAGGATGAAAGGGTTGTCGAAAATATTTGAAATGTTCATAGAGATCGCGTCCTGATGAATTCCTCCATATAGAATGAGCAGGTGTGGGATTGGTATCTACTGTGGTGCTAGGATGAACAAGAGTCTGCAAGATACCAGATATATAAAATATGCAGAACAGAAATAAAATGCTAGAAATGGCAGAATAACAGTAAAATATCTAGCATAATCTTCACAATAACACAGAAATGATATAAGAATAGAAATAGAAATAGCACTTTGATTCAGAAAGAAATGTTCA
>ML808469.1:223880-236054 GCA_009831015.1 Picea engelmannii
CTTTTTTAGTAGCCTCCACCCAAGTCTTAGGTCGAGCCATGAGGACATGGGCCCGAATATCCTCCTTGAGGCCACTGATAAAACACTCTCGAAAGAAAGCATCAGTCATGCCCTCTGTTCAAAAAGCCAGGTGCTCAAATGCAGCTATGAAGTCTTCTATTGTCCCTGATTGCTTCAATTTTTTCAAACAGCCCAAATGGTTGGTGTCAATGTCAAAGCATTCATAAAGCTCAGTCACAAATTGGGTCCAAGCAATATACCCTTGACGAGAAGTTTTTCTCCATTGCCACCATTGCCAGTGTTCTTGATCTAGATGGAGAAAACCATACCGGAGTTTGGCCAAGTCATCTGTAATGTTGTAGAGAGAGAAATAATGTTCCATTTGGGTGACCCAACCAGTGGGGTCTGAGCCATCAAATTTGGTTACATCCACCCGCGGAAGGCGTATGTCCCATTGAAAGTGATGGGGCTGAAAGAAATGGGAAGAAGTTTCACCTTCAGTCTTTGTATGTGCATCAGGAAAAGAGTCATCGGTGGGGATCTTGAGTTTGGTGCAGTGTGATGCAAAGACAGATTCAAGCTGGGTGGTCAGTTCATGTTTGAATTTCGTCATTGCGGACTGCACGGCTACATTTATGGATGCATTTATGGTGGTATTGATGGATGCATCACAGGAGGTAATAGTAGCAATGAGTTGTTGCACTTCTTGTTGGGTCTCAAGGAAACCAGATTGCAAGGTGTTGAAGTGAGACTCTAGTTCTTGGCTATGGGTATGGGCCATGAGGATGGGTGAACTGAAAAGGGAGCAGGCTGGGTCAAAAGTTTTTGCAGAAAAATGACATGGATGAATGTGATAAGGGAGAAGAGATGAATCTAATGGAATAGGTCTCAAATAATGGTGAAAAAAATTCCAGACTTGTTTTTTCTTTTTTCTTTTTTTTTTACAGTTGCGGGGTTATACTTTGGTCTGAAGAATGATGTAGTGCTGAAATCCCCAAATTCTTAACCAGAAAGAAATGTGTATTTACTTGGCAACCAAAACACAGATGCATGGCAATAGATCTTGTCGGTTTAATTTGTTTATGTTTATGTTCCCCAAGGGTTAGGTATTCAAGGGTTCTACAGATAAGGGTTTTCCCTGTGCTATAGCTCTCTGATATACGTGCGGGGTCCAACAGTAGTACTCAGCCCAATATCTCAAGGCACTAACTAAGGAGGATAGACCGTACCCTTAGCCGTACTACCCGACTACCCAATTACTAGAGAGCATCTTCCCGAGTGATGTTCTCGGTGACACTATAGCAGTCCGGCGGCCGATAAGTTTATCTAAAGAGGGCTTCAGGAAATCTAGGTCGATCCGTACATAGGTGTTGTCTGATGCGCTACCACTCGAAGGGGTACCAACAGGGGTTACAAGGGTGGCCAACAGATGTGCTCTTAAGAACCACTTGTATTTCCTGCATGTATGAATCCCTCAACCGCAGGTTTATGCGTGTAACGACAGATCTCTATGGCTTAAAGACACTGGAATGCGTATCTACCCTGGAAAAAAAATACCCACAATTTCTGCCAAGGAAAGTGATTTGATACCACTTGCAAGATACCAAATATATAAAATATGCAAAACAGAAATAAAATGCTAGAAATGGCAGAATAACAATAAAATATCTAGCATAATCTTCACAATAACACAGAAATGATATAAGAATAGCAATAGAAATAGCACTTTGATTCAGAAAGAAATGTTCACAAGCCTCTTCGAGGGGGAAACCTCCAATCGAGCAGCTCTCTATTACAATAATCTTCAAGCTAGGGTTTTCATACCCTCGACCCTTATTTATACTAAATATGTCTATTAAGAGAAACATCTAGAGGAAGATCCTTCTAGAAGTGGAAGCTTCTATTAGGTATTCTTACATCCGCCTTATTCTATTTTATTGAAAGGCCTTATTAATATTGACCTTTATTACATCCAAATACATTGATCTACCTATGTGCGGGTTAGGACCTTAACAGAGTCCTATACTCATCACAAAAGATTGGTTATGTGGATCCCATATATGTTTCGGTAAAGATCCTCTCTGGTAATCGTGGGACCTCTTCATCTATGACGTTCCCAAGGGATTCTAAACGAACTAAAAGTGGTTCGAGAGGGGTTACTGACACAAATGTAGTGGGGTTCTCAACCGTAACCAAAACGCCTTCTGAGTTATCTAACGAAGGAGCAATAGCACTTCCAGCGTTGGATTGATTTTCTACCTCTCTACGATAGTTGTCTTCTGGAGGGTTAGGAGGTAAGGGTTGATATCCTTCTGGAGGAAGCCCTTGCATCCTACATGATCGGCGAAGACATTTATCGTTTATAGGCTCAATTGTGGAGAATAACAGAACACACTGAAAAACTAGGGCCAACTAAAAAAAAGAAACAGCATACGCTAATAAAATCTGGGAATCAACCAAGCAGACAAAACTTCTCTCGATGATCGTACTAGTTGGTGATGAAATCCAACATCGTGTGATCAAGTCAAGAAGGGGCTAGGATATGGTGGAACAGTTACAATGGTGACCTGCTTAACAGACCTTCACCTTGGTGCAAGCTTCCATGCAATAATTGTGGATTTACCCTCCAAGGAGCCCGAGTGAGTTTGACCAATGTTTGTTCCAGGTACAATGAGACTTCCCTTCACTGTCACCTTGTGTAAGTACCTAAAGGTTATGGCAACTAAAGACACCAATTCACAATGAATCCTTGGGCGGGTACAGTCGATAGTCTGGTCCGAAACGTATGGACAGGATAACAAGTCCAAAATCATCCTGAGAGTCTCCCACACATAATCATGGGTATACCTCCAAGTGACCCCAAATATATGATCCGACCACTACAAACAGTTGAACCACAGAGGGATAATCTCCATAATTTGCCCAAATGCGACCTTGTGTGTAACCCTTGTGTGAGAGGGGGATCCCAGAAAACCAATATGACAATTGGATTTGACTCTCCCTAGCTCAGGATGCTAATGTTTGTTTTGAAAACTTTGGAGAGTTGTACTCACAGCCTAATCCAAAGTGCTAACCCTGATCTACTGTTGGTGGAAGATCCTAAAAACAAAAAATGTTCTAGATAATTTTTAATTAGTGTTCGTTTTATAGCTATTCTTTACTCAAAGGGTGTTATGAAAGTGAAATTGATGAAATGATGACTCAATTCCCAAAAATATGCATAAAATATGATAAGMAATCATTTMTTTTCAATGAACGCRTATTTAAGGGAAAGAGAAAGAGTCGTTTTCACTATCAAACACTAATATGGAACGTCCTCAATCAATTTTGTTCTCAATCAAATGCAATGCAATGATAAAAAATTTCATAAATGCCTTCTAATATTCAAGCCAATCACTAATATGTATCTTTTTCATTTGTATGAGAATGATGATTAATTCAATGTAAAAAAACTTCTCCTACCAACTACCCTTTCAGATCAAGGAGATTTGGACAAGTATAAGAAGATTTCGCACAAACGATACACACCCTCTTGTTATGATTGAAACAAGAAGCAAACAGAAAAAAAAAAAAAAAAAGATAACAAAGCAAAATCAAACAATTCACACCAAAGAGAGATGTTGAAGAATGATGGCCTCAAATAACCAAATAATATGATTCACAGATTTCTGATGCCCTTCACCAGAGTTCCCGGTCAGTCGGATAGGAGTGAAGAAAGCAGTGGATTGATTTCAAATTCTCAACAGCAGAAAAAATCAAAATAAGGGAGAAGGCCACAAAATCTGAACAGAAAAGTTCTTATTCCTTAGAAGGAAGGATGTCAAAGGTCAATAGGAAGAAGCATTGAATCACAAAGAACCTCAGCAAGTGAAAAAAACAGGGTCTAGACCTCAGAAAATGCAATTTTGGAAGATATTTTTGTAAAGGAGAGGTTGGCGCTCTAGTGTAAGGGACACCAGAGCATTATAAATCTCTGTCTAAGACTTTTAGGGAGTGTTGGCACTGGTCTAACATAGGCATAGGGGCGCCAGGCTTCAAAAACTCAGAAAATTGTCCAAAAAATCCAAAAATCCAATCAAATTTTGTCAATCAAGATGCATGTGATGGACTAAGGATTCAATCAGCAAGTATAATCAAACATATGGCGTGAACAAGGCTTAAAAGAAAAAAAGGTAAGACAAGGTCTATGAGGAAAACCAAAAAGCAAAAGTTTTGATTCATTCCCCAGTGGAGTCACCAATTTCTGTTGAAGGAAAATCTCCCTGCGGACAGGTAGATCTCCTCTTGAGAGATAGACTCTTAACTCTTAAGACAGAAGATGCTTATCATGGTCACCGACTTCATTTTAAACCTATATAAACTAATGTATGAGGAGGAAGGAGAAAAGAAGTACCTTTTACCGGTGTTTGTCCCTGCACGGTCCGAGTTGAGCTCCAATCTTGAACTCTTTGATAAGCCCTGTACACAAACAAAATAAAACCACTTCCTACTCTACTGAGATTAGTTTGAAATATATCTATCTATTAGAGACAATTTCATGTGAGATTAAACACAAACTATAAATAAATAGGCCAAGCATATCATATTAATGAGAACAACGACGAAGGAAACTTACAGCTGTAGATGTGAGTGCAACAGCTTCATCAAGTCCTCCTTATCTAACCATTGCTCAAAATACCCACGATCAGAATGAAAACAACTTCACTGATTATTCTCCTCCACTTCGCTGTGTGTTTCCTATGAGATCATAGGTTTCATGCTTCTAATCATTCCCCCTCTTCACCATAAGAAAGCCTGCTTATATAGGCTTGGAGAGGCCCAACCACTTGAGATATCTTTAGGGTAAGTTGAGGATTTTCCTCCTTCAGTTATGGATCTTCCCTAAGATCATGGCTTGACTAAGGATTCGAATCCAACTACCTTCAAATATTGAAGGTATCTTTACCTCATTCTTCTCAACAAACTAATTGTTACCCAGAATAGGTAGCGCTCCTCCAAAAGGGCAGTCAGAGCATTATAACACTCCCTAGTAATGTATAGGGGGGCGCCAGCACTCCTAACAACAACAATGCTCCTCCAAAATGGCAGACAGAGTGTTATAACGCTCCCAAATAGTCTATAGGGGGGTGCCAACACTCTTGAGAGAGGTATAGGGAGCGTTCTCCTCAAAAAACTCAATTTTAGTGGTTCTTTTAAATGGCAAGAGGTTCATAAACCCAGTTAACCATTCCTCTTCTTCCAAATCAAATGTTTGAGGTGTTTCAAGTGTCTTTTTTATTTTGTTATAGGTATGACATAGGCATTATGGAAGTATGTTTTTCCTGACACTTGCGACACTTGTGAGCAAAATGCGACACTTGAGACACTTGTAATGACGACACTTGCGACACTATCGAAGTGAGTAATTTTGATGTGTAACAACTAGACATGGAGAGGTTTTTATTTGTGGAGACAGTAGTTATAAGTGGACAAGTGGTTAGAAGTGGGTTAGCCCCAAAATGAAGGAAGTTGGTTAGAGTCGGTCATATGAGGAAGCTACTTGGAGAAGTATAAATAAGAGAGAAAGGGTATATTGTGTTGTGAATCTCTTGAGCATATTGAAGATCTATTTTGGTGAAATATTCATTATAGGTACTCATGGATGCATCAAAAGTTTCGTAAGTCTGAGGTTTTGGCGGTGAAAGTTTCAAAGGTTCCAAAAACCCTACTTTATGAAGAAGTATGTGGGTTGCATTGGGACAAGGTGCATACGTACGTGGGATGAAGGAGAGTAGGGTGTGTACAATTGGGAAAGGGCATGAAAATATTGAGTAGATGCTAGTACTAGGTTCCCGAAGTCTAAAGAAAGTTCCATATCAGCATTGTACAGGTTCAGATCTACTACAGAGGTTTTGGTATGGGTACATATTGTCTTGATGTTTAGATTCTCTCATGGTATCATGAATGCTTGAGGAATTTTTTGTATGTTTGTATTAATGTCTAAATATGGTAGTTGGTTGGTTGAGTGGTTATGTTATGATGTGGGTGAGGTTTTTCTATGTTGTGTAATGGTGTATGCATGAAGAAAATACATCTCTTATTGGATGGTATAGATATGTTTTTGATTGGTAATGGCACAGATTGGGCAGTGACAGGCTGGTTGCAGTGACAGGTCACAAGTGGATATGACAAAGGAATAAAGGGTCTGAAGGGCCAGAAGGTTGAATTTTCAGAAAACCTAGTTTTTGAAGGTGTACGCAGGCTAACAAAAGTAAGAGCATGTACATATGTGTGTTGTAGTATAGGCAAGTCGCGTACATATGCATGTTGTAATATTGATAGGCCGCGTACATGCTGACAGATTGGATTTTGTCTACAAGTTGGGTCTTGTACTTGAGGGTTGGATTCCTCACATCTCTGTTGGTGTTGAGATACGCATGTTATGTCTTGCATTGATAGTTGGTGCTCTCTTGGAGCTGGTGCTCTATTTCAGTTAGTGTTGATAAAACCCAAGGATTGTAGTCCGTAATACAAAATAAACTTATACATATATCTAGTGTTCCTTGTGTTATTTATTGTGATGGTGCATAGCTCTTTATTGTTAATGTATGGAATTGATATATATTTACATGCAAGCAACTAAGTATGAATGGAAGTAATAAGTAATGGTGATTTCTAAATAATTTTTTGTGCGAAGTGTAAAAAGAGCCTCACACTAATTCGTTGCCCCCCTCTCATTGTGGTCGGTGTGTCCAACAACGGTAGAATGCATGGTGTGTCCTCAATGAATTGTCGGATTGTCTCCTTATATAAATATAAGGTTATGTTGTTCTCCATCGGTATGTTCTTTTGCATGGATTCTTTGTGTCTAATGTGGATGCTCCTACATTTGGTGACGCCCATGACTTTCTTAAACTCGACTTTGTTTGCAACTCACTCAGTTCTGTAAAAAACACTCTTCTTACTCTTTGTTCTCTTTGAATGTGCATGCAACAATAACCCTTTCTTTCCGCCCCTTGTTTGATTTTATAGGTTGTTTCTAATTGTTATCTTCCTATTTGCGCCCAAAATTCTCAGTCCCATCTGATTCTATTCCCATTCAATTCCTTCCATATTATGTATTAAATTCAAATTTTTTAACAGATCATTGATACGGATTTTATGAGAAGAAAGAAATGAATATTGATTATTAAAAGATGACTAACACAGAATAACAAAGATACAGTAAAATTGGTTTTCTTTTCAATAACGAAATAAGTTGAAATTGTAAAATGCAGCGGAAAACAAGCTTGTTGGAATGGTGGTGGCTTATCTCTCAAAAGAGATGTGATTGTTCTGCTCATTCACAAGAAGATGATTACAATGAGCCTCTAAAGGTATTTTTACAATAAATAGGAATGTCAAAAACCCTAGACATCCAAAAACATAACCCTAGGAGATGAAGCACCAAAAGTCATGTGGGCCTCATTTGGGTAAGTTAGTACATCAACTTCCTGGGGTCGTAACTTTTGCATACGATATTCGTTTTAGGCACATGATAGCCTGTTGGAATGGTATCGTTGAGGAGATTAATTTTGGGGGCTCAATCAAAGCCTTTGGCTATCATTGAGAAGATTGATCCCAAAAAACCTTCATTTAGGACCTCAAAATGGCCCCGAAAGTTAAAAACTGCTAAAAATAGTAAATTTCCAAAATTGTCAGAAAATTGTTTTGAGCGAGTTGGAAAAGGTGGGTGGACACCGATACCCACATACATCAATCCTCCCTCTTTAGGAATCAATGGTCTCCATTTCATTGATTTCCCCCATAAAATGAGGAATGTTTTGCTGAATTTGGCCCCAGGTGTGCCACTTGCCTTAGTGCAGGAGTTTCCCTGCTTTGACGACTCGATAAAGTTGGATCCTTTGCTGTCGAGTTCCCTTGATATGTGTGTCCACAATATTATCATTGGATGCATGTTTCATGTATTTAGGGTTGATCTCTGTTGGTGTCAATTGCTCTGCTATATCTGAGGTGTCCAATAATGGTGGGAAATATGGTTGAAGACTGGGTGCGGGCCAAGGAAATGGGGAATGTTGAGCTCAAACGTATTGCCACCCATAGCATTGGTGATGGTTTAAGGCCCATAATAGAGTGGGAGAATATTTTGATGGGTCCCTGTAAGGCATTATTTCGTCAAGTGCAACCAAACTTTGTCTCCCACCTGAAACTTATGTGGCACCTGATGTTGATCATGGCATTGCTTTTACTTGGCATTAGACTTTTGTAGAATATCCTGAACCTATTGGTGAATGTGCTGGATGCACTCAATGAATCGGGTGGATTTGTCATATTCTAGTGGATCAGGAGACAATTCGGTCGAGGTGGTCACCAGGGGTAGTGCAACATCCATGGGGCCCAATGGTTGGAATTCCAAACCCACCTGAAAGGGGTTGTGACTAGTTGAGCTATGCAGGGATTGATTGTAGCTATGTTGGACATAGGGAAGACTCTCATCCCATGTGCAGGGGTGTTTTGAATTTTACATGCACAAGATATGTATGATCATCTTATTGACGATCTCAGTTTGGCCATCTGTCTGGGGGTGGAAGGTAGTGGATTTGGTGAGCTTGGTATCCAGCAGTGACCAGAGGCTCGACCATAATGTGTTGAGGAACTGACTTTCATGGTCTGAGATAATGGTTTGTGGGATCCCAAAATGTACCCACACTAGTTCAAAGAAGAGCTTGGCAGTGGCTTCTGTTGTGATGTTCTTCTTGCATGCGGCTAGAATCGCCATCTTGGAAAAGCAATCAACAACCACAAAAACACAGTCATTTCCCCTCTTGGTGGACAGGAGGCCTGACATGTAGTCCATTGAGATGGATTCCCACGATCTATCAGGAGTAGGCAGAGGGGTGTACAGGCCATGTTTCTTGGTGTTCAGTTTGGAAATAGCACAGGCGGTGTAGGACCTAATATACTTGTCGACATCCTGTCAAATTTTCATCCAGTAGCAATGTTTCTGCAGCACTTCCATTGACTTTTCGACGCCAAAGTTGTTGGATTACTGAGAGGGGGGTTGAATCAGTAATAGAGAAATTTAATCATTTTTAACCATATAATCCAATTTTTATATCAATGTAGCATTATCATCCAACAAATTCAAAGTAGATAAGCAATGAACAAATGAACAATCATACACATACACAGTACGCCAGTGTTTTACGTGTAAACCCAAAGTGGGAGAAAACCACAGAATTATTTTGCATATATGTCTTGAAGAATTACATTCAATGGAAGCACCAACTTCTTTTGTTTTCCAGCTACAATTGGAAGGAGGATCCAACCCCCTTGCTTCTTAGGCTACAACCTGAAGGAATATCCAACTCCCTTATTCTTTGGCTACAACCAGAAGGAGGATACAAACCCCTATGTTCTCCGGCTACAACTGCAAGGTGGCTACAACAACCTGTCCTTGCCCCGTCCAACCGCCCTGATGTAGAAGTAGAATGATGGAACCACTGTCACACTATCACTGTGAGATATATTTATGTAAACATGTACCCATAATCATGAACCATGCATCAACCACGCATCAACTTGTACCTCAACCTATAATCAACATGTACCATAAACAAGTGCATCAACCATGCACCAACATGTACCAAACACCCTATAATCAACCTGTACCATAAAAAAGTGCATCCAACCATGTACCAAGTATGTACCAATCATGTTTCAACTACTCATCAACTATGACTCATCAATATGTACCAACATCATCAACTATACACCTCATGTATGTACAAACTCATCAACTACTTGTCTCAGCCATGTACCCAACATGTACCTTAACCAAAATCCCTTATAAATTTCATCATCCAAATATGATTTGTAAATCTATAATAGACCTGGTGTATATGATCACATACCTTAAAACCTTCCTTAACTTTAAGAACAAGAGACTAGCATTTTCATTAAACTTTTATTTAGTCTCACATGACTAGTTTTGGATTAGTCAACAACCCTAAATTGAAATAATCATAACTATGTACATGTAATGAATAAAGATCTGAAACTGATACACAATGTTCTTCAGTGTTTTTTATGCAATTCCTCCAGGTTTCACTACTTGGAACCTCTCATAAAATGAGTTATAGCAAAAATGGCATACCTTGTTGAATTTTAGATTATTCTAGAGAGTGACCTTGTAGAGCGTGCCCCGTACGAAATATTTGTTGAATCGATATGAAAATGTTACACATCATACTAAATAATGTAATATAACCAACACATTTTGTCTTACTAAATTGGGATCTTTTATGAAGATGTTATGACGTTTTTACTCGAAACACTTGTTTTAGACTAGTTTCAGGACTAGCCACAAACCCTATTTTCCACGGAGTGTAACTCCAAAAATCCAACAACCCACAAGCTGAATTTTTTACCACATATACTTGGATATGTTTCCTCAATGGCCTATCAATATCACGGTTAGAATCATTCTATCAAAACAATTATTGTGAAAATGGTGTGATGACCTGTAAATAACATACCTTAGAAAGCATCATCAAAAGAATTTATCCTCCCTTGAATTTCGGTCTTCTTTTATTCACCTTCCCTCTGAAATTCGGCTTAGATATCCTTTTGTTACCTCATTCACCTATAGATATTCAATATTCTCAAGTGTGATGTAAAATGAGAGAGACTTTCCTCTTATTTATACTCTCCATCTTCTAGGTCACTTAACCCATTTCTAGGTCACTTAACCCATTTATAGGTCGCTTAACCTATTTTCCTCATTTTTAGGGTTAACCACTTTCCATAATTATAAATTTCTCCATTACTTTATCATTTGAATATTTCTCCTTGACTTTGTCACCTCACTTTATCATTTAAATAATCTTCTTTGATGTTGTCACTTCACTTTATTATTTAAATAATCCTTCTTGACTTTGTCACTTTACTTTATCATTTAAATAATAATTTCTTATTTGTAAGATCTTTGACTTCTTTGACATTTTGGGGCTTCAAGCCAACATATGAGGGTCCTCCAACTTCGTAATGACATAACTCTCAAACCGTGAGGATTTATGTGACGTTCCACATACCACCAGAAATGGCATGACATGTACTATCCATATAGAATAGTATTACCTTAAAATATATTAAAACACATACCATTATACATGAAACAACCTTGGGTCCATTAACCAAACCTTTGTTCTATCGGAATTCACTACCAGACTTTCTTCAAGGGTTGACATCAACGACAACCAACCTTAATCAACAATCTCCCCCTTTGGAATTGATGGAAACACTCTGATGCAATACTAAAATCATTTCATGCAATATTGAAGTCATATCACCCATGCTCCCCTGGAACCATGTCTCTGTCCTCAGCATCTAATAAATATCTCCCCTTTTTTTTATCAATGGAAAAGGTATCTTTCCATCAGGAGTTGCTCCCCCTAACTGAACTGTCCTCTTCATGGTGTTTCCTCATGTAAATCTAAGACATATAAGATAGTCATTCAAAAGCATTCATTTTGGAGTATAAATAACTCCGAGTCTCTGGAGAAGATACTCAAAGGCTTCTCGTGGAAGTGGTTTTGTAAAGATGTCTGCCACTTGTTCTTTTGTGCCCACGTACTCAACTCTGATGTTCTTTTCTACAACCTATTTCCGTAGAAAGTGATACTTGATTGTAATGTGCTTCGTCTTGGAGTGCATCACCAAGTTCTTTGAGATACTGATGGTGCTTGTATTATCAAAATATATTAGAATGGGCTCATCATACTCAACCTATATATCTATCAGAGTTTGTTTCATCCAAAGAACCTATGTACAACATGTTACTGCTACAATATACTCTGCCTCGGCTGTAGATAGAGATATTAATGATTGTTTTTTTCTTAGCCATGATACTAAACACTCACCCAAGTAGAAAGTTGTTCCATTGGTTCTTCATCGGTCATCAATACAACCTACCCAATCTGTATCTGTGTAGGCAATAAGAGATAGATCCTTTCCTTTTGGATACCATAATCCAAACTCTTCTGTTCCTTTGAGATATCTGAAAATCCTCTTCACTACTAACACATGTGATTCCTTTGGTGCTGCTTGAAATTGTGCCACCTGTCCAACTACCTGTATTACATCTAGTCTGGATGTTGTCACATATAGTAGGCTACCAATCATTGACTTGTATTT
>ML808469.1:237419-252466 GCA_009831015.1 Picea engelmannii
TGCAGTAGTCCATAAATTCCTTTGAAGTGAACTCTCTTCCATTATCAGATCTCAAGCATTTGATTTTTGAATCCATTTCATTTTCAACCATTTCCTTGTAGATCTTGAAGTTTTCAAAAGCTTCTGACTTATTCTTGAGAAAGAAAACCACAGTCATTCTTGTATAATCATCAACTAATAAGATAAAGTATTTCTCACCTTTTAAACCCTTTGTTTTAGTTGGTCCAACTAGATCAGTATGCACAATTTCCAGTGGTCTTGTCATTGAATATTCCTTTGATTTGAACCTAATCTTTGCTTTTTTTCCTTGTTGACAATTCTTGCATAATGTGTTGGTTGGTTTCATGATCTGGGGCATTTCTCTGACTGCTTCTCTTCCGCTGACTTTGACAAGGTTATAAAATGTATGTGACCCATTCTTCTGTGCATCATGGCTAATTTTGTTGAAGATTGGGTTTGGGTCACGACTTGAGATATAGGTGAAGAAGAGACAAAAGTGGTTTTTTTAGTATCGGAGTCAGTACCGAAGAAGAGAAAACGAAATGAGGAATGGGAGAATAATAAGTAATAGCAGTTAAAATCCTCAAAAGCAAAGAGTGCCCAAAATCGGAAACTGATTTTCAATAGAGCTAAAAAAATATATCAAGGATTACAGGGACCAGGAGCAGGATCATATCAAATTGAAGAGAGGCACCAAATAGAGAGGAGGTTTCTATATTGTTCCAGAAGCCAAGTTGGTGTTCATTATTCGGATTCGTGGGATTAATGACATGCATCCAAAAACAAGAAAGTTTTTGCAGCATCTGTATTTGAGGTAGATTTCAATGGTGTCTTTCTCAAAGTGAATAAAGAAACAATAAATATATTGCAAAGAGTTGAGCCATATGTGACCTATGGGTAAATATTTTATAGCTACCCTAATTTGAAGAGCATCAAAGAGATGATCTATAAGAAAGGTTTTGGAAAGGTAGACAAGCATAGGATTCCCCTAACAGATAACTTTGTTATTGAAAAGGTTTTGGGTCAATATGGAATTATCTGCATTAAAGATATTATTCATGAGATTATCATTGTTCATCCCCATTTTACCAAGACAAATTAATGATTTCTTCTCCAGAATCGTCAAGCAGTGGAAACACAGGAAATTGGCTCTTTAAGAATAAAGAACATGAAGTGGCAAATGTTGCTATAAGTTTGAGTTTGATTCTTCTTTGGGATGTCAATGCTAGCCTTACACAAATAGACAAGTAATTTAGTAATAATGATATTCATTTGATTTTTGGAGTCTTTCTTGCAGTTGGTATTGTAAATTGTGGCATCCAAAATGTGATCCTGCATATGCACTTCTTGTAGAGTACATCAGTAAGGAGGAGTAGCATTAGAAAATATATCTGAATGTAGTCAAGAATCATCTTCTTCTCAATAGCGTTTACCTGGTTCATTTGATGTGCCTTCTACATCATTGGTACAAATGGGAAATGAATATCCAAATTGCAAAAGGAAGTAGGGAAGATGAATTACAAAAATGAATTAGAAATATTGTGTAAACCTATGTTGTCATTAAGTTATAATATTGATGGTTTCTTGTTGCTACAAGATGGGAACAATGCAGTGCCCCATGTATCATCATGTGAAGTTAATGAACTTACAGAGTATGTTATAATAGGAAATAGTTTCTATGTTGGCAGCCCAAAGGAAGTCTCCAACACTTTTAATGTGTCAATGGCTGGGCCTTCAAGTGGTCTTGAATATTTTGGCTTCGAGCCTAGAGGATCAACATCTGTTGTACAAGACATCATCTCAACTTCAACATTTTATACATGTCTTTTGTTGGATTCTAGTGATACAGTTGGGATATCACATAATTTATGTGAACTGGATTTTTGGATTCTTTGCCTCCAATTTGTCCAGGTTCCTCATATATGATGTTGAATATCCTTGCCAGTGAAGGGGAGGGAAACTTCTCAACAAAAAGACCCTCTTCTCTATTAAATCATGTTGTATGTAATAGAGCAAGATGTGTTTAATTCACCTCTAAGTTTCAACACATTTTTTCAGATGTTGCAACACTGCAAACCTATCATTCGGGATTTAAAGATTGACTATGAGGATGGTTATCTAAGGTTCTCATGACAAAAGCCCAGAAGATTTATTAAAGAGTGTATAGCCTCATCAAGGTTCAGATTTATTTCAATTCCTCTATATCAATAAGAATGAAAAAGTTGATTATTCGAGGCAAAGCATCAATATTCAGATTATCTCTAATTCCATAAAAGCGGGAAGTAGTTGACAGAGGTGTCAAAGGCGGCGGAGTATCCCAACTTTCCTGATTTCCAAGGACAAAATTAGTAGGAAGTTCCATATTTTAGGGGAGTGAATCATCGGTGATTGAGTACAGATGGCAGAATATTACTAAGAAGATCATTCCAAATCTAAGGATATTTGACTCCAGTTACAACACTCGAGACACCTTACATTCGGTTCCAAGATTTAGTTTATTTTTAGAAATATTAATTGATTTTTCTTCCTAGAAATAAGAGACAGTATGTTAACTATATGATATATATTTTATCATTTGTAAAAATAAAAGGGGGGTTTCAGTCTTTGAGACTGAGTGGTTCAATTGGTAGGACCTAGCAAGACTCTTTTTGTAAAAGACTTTCTTAAATGCATATTGGAATATAAGATTTCTTTTGTATTTTGAACAGACCTCCATTATCTTTATGTTTTCTACTGTTGTGAGTGAGTGTTTAATTCACATGTATTTGTTTATTCAGTGATTGATATATTTCTATGTCATTGCATTGGTAGGCAAGGAGTCACAAATATTCTACTATTTTAACTAGCCAATCATATGTACTCTTAGTATAAAAAATTTTGTTGGTATGATAATATTCTCCATCCACTTTCAATCTATAAGTTATTTGGTTAGTATAGTTAAGACCCTATTTGTCTGAATGAATTTAGATGTGCCCTAAGGGAGTGAGTTTTGACATTCAATTAGTTTAAACCACCTTGATTAACCTTCATTCAAATAATTTTTATGTTACCAAACTCGTTCCCTTTACAATCAGGGAGTGACCCTTGGAGAGATAACAAATTGGCGCCATTGTCAGGGAATAGAAGTGAAGTATATTTTCTCTGGGAGAACGACATAGATCTGAATCTTGATGGAAAACAAGAGAATGACATAGTGATCAACTGTAATCATCTTCTTGGTGACTCCATGATTCAAAGACTCCACTAGGGAGGATCCTGTTGATAGGAGATGAAGGGGTTGAAATGTAAAGCTAGGTATCAGTTTATGAGCCTTCTTCATGAACTTTTGTTGTTCTTTATCAGCTCATTCTTGTTTTTCCCGTCACGTATCAAAAGAATCATATTATGTTTTGTATATTCAGATGATCATCATCTTTCTTTTATATATCCATCTTTAGAAGAAGAAGATCTGCATATTTCTTGCATTGTAGATGTTGATTCAGTATCTTTACCTCAGCCTGTTCATAAAGATGATCTTTGTATTCAAATATATTTTGAATTTGATCATCCTTGTGACCTTGAAGAGATTGAAATTGATTCAAGACCCTCTCATATCGCAGCAGCTTTTGCCATTACTTCTAAGCCTTGCCATCAACTTGTTAATCCTTATTATCAGTGCACTGCTTTTCAAACTAAAATCAGAATGAATGTGTTTAAACCTTTGAGTCTTCCATATCCCCTTCATCCTTATCCTCTTGATTACCTTGAATATCTTCCCCATCTTTATGGAGAGGATCATGTCACAGCAAAGAGGCATTTGGGGGATTTTGAAAACTTTATTGATCAATTTGAGATTATACATGATGATGTTATTATGAGATTGTTGGGGATAAATATATGCACTATTAATTCCCACATTTAACTATCAACCGGGGCTCATAAGCTTCGAGGTGCAGACACGGAAAATGCAGGATTAGAGCCTAGTCTAGCCTAATCTAAAGACAACAAAACAATCTTCAAACCCACACTGCATCAAATTAACACTAAGGATTCATCACTGGGATGTAGGAATAACTTAGTGCTATAAAGGTTTAGATCACAATATTTCATGAACTCAGGGTGATGTTCGTGTGATTAATCATGAGTAGCTTACTTAATTTTTCTGTCCTTCAATGATTATTTCCTATAGCAAATCCACACTTAAATGTAATAAAAGAAGCATGCAAACATAAATGAAATTCTCGATAGAAACTAAACTATGGGAAAGCCAAATCACAATGAAAGCAAACTAATAATGACCAATAAGAGAAATTAATCTAAAATTGGATCTCAAGAACAATTCTTCAAATGGTCACAAGTGTCAAGAAAAATAAGAGGGCTCTACAGAAAATGCATGAAAGAAGAATGGATATCTTCTTAATGACAAGATTGGATAATGAGAAATGCACTATTTTTTGTTCACTCGAATTGTGGATTTGACAACTTCTCATAAACAGTAAAAGAAATCAGAGTGTAAGAAGATGGTGCAATGGTATTAGAACTATTTCTTGTATATTGTTTTATTGGATTTCCAAGCGTAATTTTACAAATGAATGTCAATGAATGGGATGGTAATGAGACACTTCAATATCCAATGGTGGAATGAGAAAACAATGAAATTATAGAAACAAAACACTATTACACCAACTGAAGAATCATTCATAAGTATGTGCTAATATGTATATGTTAACTTGAAACTGAACTTGCAGCTCTACAAAAATTGAATGAAAATCAACAAGATAACAACTAAACTAGAAATGAAATTTATACAAAAATAAACACAAGCAATCTAATCTATGAGAGTAAAATAGGGTAGCAGGGTATTACTCAGAATGAGGGGCCCTTCCCATGTTGAATAACCCTTCTTAAAATACAATTAACTCAAGTGAAGAATATGCACAATGAATCAACAACAGTCAATTCTTCATTTTGATCAGAAAATCTATTTTTACATGACAATTAACTCCTTAAAGCTTCCTCACAAGAACAAACCTCTTACTTACAAAACCTCCATGAAACTAATGGCTCTTTCTCACAGCCCTATGAGGCTTATTTATACATGAAAAATCATTGTGAGTGGATGGGATCGAATCCCAATGCTTAGATTTCAAATTTACAATTTTAGATAAAATCCTCAAAAATCTGGGTTTTATTGCAATTTGGACAGATTCGAGTTAGGCCCCCACCCATATCTTCCAAAAAAATTCTAATTTTGAAAAAATGCCCACGTTATACTCAATTTTTCATATTCTAAACAAAACCCATTTCGTATAATTTCTAGATATGATTCCATATGAATGAAAATCGAGGCGCAAGTTTGCAATTTGAGATTTTCACTAATTTTAGCAGAATCATTCCCCTTGAGATGGAGGTCCACACGTGTGATATGGGTTAATTCTACCTCACATGTCTGCGTGTAAACGTGGCTCTAGATAAAACCCATGTACCCAATTTTCCTCTAGAATCTTTCCAAAATTTCAAACTATTTCTAGTACCGGATTAGCACAATTGGTACCAGATTAGAACAGTTAGTACCATAATCTTATAGGTAGGGGTTTAGTACCGGATGAACACAGTCATGACTATGGGTACTGGACCAACACGATGGTAGTATGGGATGGATCTAGTACCGGAATAGGTGCAATCTGGTACCGGATGAAGCTGGTACCGGAAGAGGCAGACAGTTGGTACCGGATGAACGCAAAGGTAGTACCAGATCACTACAGAGTATTGGATGATATGGAGTGTGGGTATCGGATGATTGTGCAGGTACCAGTTGGTTGTAGAACCTTCTGGTACCAGATGACTTGGAGTATCGGATGACCTGCAATGTGAGTACCAGAACAGGAACAATACAGGTACCGGAACATGGACAGTGCATATATCGGAACCTAAACAGTACAGAACATGTTTCTTGGACATAGAAACATAGAATTAAACCATCATTGACAAAACTATTGTATAATCATCCTTTTAATCACTAAATATATGGAAAATTGTGTATTAACCACATAGGATGAATAACAAGAGATAATGGAGGTTTATGGTGTAATTAGCAATATATTATTGACGAAATGCAGGGAGAAGGTGTAATGATGAGTGTATTTGTATGGAGAAAAGTATGAAAAAATTGGAGCTCAACACACCCCCAAACCCAAGGATTTGCATGTCCTCATGCAAACAAGGTGAAGAACTTATGATACTATGCTTATAGATTTATATGGCATTGTTTCTTTTGTGTAGGTGTTAGTTCTTGTGGAATGACACTTTGGAAACTGCCACAGATTGATTTCAAACAGAGTAACAAAATTATCATAAAAATGGAGGACAAGCAATGGATGAGGTATCAGAGTGATGGTGAATGATGTGCATATAGAGAATGGTTTATAAAATGTTGGTGATGGTGGTCGTATTAACTTGGACGCCTTTATACTTTGTATCTTACATCAATTTTAAGACCAATATTTACTTTGTGGTTCTTTTCTTGGATAGGCAACAATGACTTCATCCTCTTTGAGATGACTTAAGAATTCTTTATGATGTACGTGTTAACGATCAAACGCACTAGCAATTTTTTGAAGAATGATGCCTAATATTGCAGGGAAATTTTGACTACCTCCCTGAAATCCAAATGAATATTTGAAAGTACCATTGGAAAGATTAGGATTTATAGATGTCAATCGACTATTCAAGCATGTAAAACGGACTCTCCACGACTTAGAAATTCGATTTTTCTTAAGGCAGTTTATTTCTGGAAAACCTGCCTTTTCGGTGGTTTAGGCGAACAGGACGATTGTTCATTAACCACCGAAAGAAATGCTTTCGGTAGTTAATCCACCCATAAGTCTTCTATGTTAACCACCGAAATCCTGTTACTGCCAGAATGACCGAATTTTCGCCCAGATCGGGATTTTTTGAGTTGGAATGGTTTGAAACCTCTTCGAATGGACAGTTGTTGAATTGTCAAATCAGATCCAATAGCTATTTTTGATGGATAAGCGAAAGAAGAGGTGTTTTAATCATTTTTGGTATCTTTTTCAAAGGCAGAGAATCAAGATTTTGGCACACCTCAGCAAATTCGAATTTTATCTCTTGGAAGAGTCATCAGTCAGGCTTGGGAGGCTATCATGCACTACACCAGCACTCAACAAGAGAGGAAGACCATGAAATATGGGATTGACCTCATTTTTGGGGATCATTCCACATCTTTTGCAACTAAATTTTGATTTACTATCTTTAGCTTATTTGATCCATGTTTTTAGGATCTCATAACTTCTTTGTAAAGCTATAAAGCTAAGGGTAGAATATGAACCAAGGGTTCGACTTTGGAGACTCTTTCATATTATGTAACTCAAAACTTCTCATTTTCATATGGAGTAATACAAGCTTATTTTGCCATAACTTGTTCATATTTCATCTTCTTTTCTATTCTGTACTTGCACCTGGATATTATATTCATGTTGTTATGCTTGTTTATGCCCGATAACTATCGTCTTATCACTGTATTCATAAGTTTAACTTTGAAAGTATTCCTGTGATTATTGTAATTGGCCATTCATATATGCTTTATATGTGATTCTGCTGATATAATAGTTATTTCTTCATTCATCCCCTTATTTGTAAACTCTCTAAACATTTGTGGTTGAAATCCTTGTCCATCTAGATGTGTTTATGCATGATTTGAGTGAAGAAGTGATTCATTCCTCCGACTTGATCCAAACCCACACTTTTTATTGAGAAAATAGTTACCAAAAGATTAAGTTACTAGGCATCTCTGACTTACATCCTAGGAGAGTTTCCTGGAGTGATAACAATACGAAGAGAAGAAACTATAGATGTTGCTTTGTATTTGTATACCACATATTTCCTTTTCATTACTTGGTCTTATCATCAAAGTATATTGTTCATTATGACAAGTGGAGTGAAGATGGAGGGTTTAATGAGTAGTTGTGATAATGCATAGTGGAGTGTGGAGTGGGTAATAGTGGTTATGCATCATGTTTTCCAAGTTTTTAGTAAATTAAAAAGATTTGTACTAGTTTTACCTCAAGTTACTCTTGCTTTGAATCCTAATGCATGTTGAAGTGTAAACTATGCAGAACAGGACGAAATGTCTGTAAAATCATGATGTAGACTGTTGAAATTTGAAGATGAAGTGGAGCAAGGTTGAGAACTGATGGATATCTAGGAGAGAGTTGATGAATGTTGATCTGTTGAGATTCCTTATGTCTCTCTCTCTCACCCCCAAACCCATTGGTTTGCATGTCCTCATGCAAACTCTCATTAGCACATAAAATTTATGTAAGCTGAAAGTGGACTATGTGGAATCGATGCATGTTGACTAAAGGAGAGAAATGAAGTATGACAGAGCTGAGAGCTGTTGAAAATATCTTGCAAAAATTACCCTCGAAAAATATTTAAATTTATGTATTGTTGGTACAAGAACCTACTGGTTCCTGTACCAGCAGTACCGGAACAAAAAAATCTAAAAGAACTAAACCAATACTATTATTACGAGAGAAGAAATGTACATTGATGCCATGCTTAAAAAAACAACCAAAAATTAAACTGTATTCATGCTTGTAAATTCGGAAATGAAATTTATTTCAAAATATTACAAGCATAAAGGAAATTTCTAAATTACTTATTACATACGATTTCATCAATCATTAACAGTTGTATGCTCAAGAAACCATGTAAATTATGATGGGGGGGGGGTTCCTCTTATCCTTAAACAAGAGAACAGGAGGAGACACGTGGTCTTTAATAAATGAGAAACCGATAGGAAACCAATCATCCCTATTTAATTTCTCAAAGAATCTATGCCATTCAAGTGATATTGATAAAGTTCGCATTTGAGTTTATTAGACTCCTACACTTATGGGTCCCACCTCTAGGACAATGAAATCCTGGGTATGAATTTCGAGGTCTTAAGACCATCTTATGGACATTCTCAAATGGAAATTAGATGAGGTTCATTATCCTTTTGTTCAACCATGCATGCTTCTTCTTAATGATTTACACAAGTATATTGTTCATACGGACAAATATAGATTAGGCATAATAAAAGACATCAAAATCAGAACCCATTTCCAGCAAGCCTATTCAATACTCTGATGGGTTAATTTTGACATCTAAGAAATATATTTCCTAGGCAGAATGTCCCATTTCCCATGATCCTGTTAAGTAACCTGATGGGTTTGCCTAGTTATACCACACGTCGGTACCCGCTGCCAGCAGACCTATTCAGTATCCCGACGGGTTAGCCTCTTACACCCATTTTCCATCAAAGTCTCTTGTCCCAATATTTACCCTTAAGATATAATTTATAGATTTCTTTCACATGGGTGAATGGGGAAGCATATTAGAAAACCTTTTTATAGGATGGGATGGTATTGAGTTGGACGATATTTTATAGATTGCCCATAAAATATTGTTTGTATGAAAAATAGACTTATGTATTGAGATTAGTCGAAAGACATATCATGGTCAAACTTACTTAATGTGTGGTGGATGAGGCCATGAGAGAATGACCTAAAGGTGCCTCTAGTCCCCAAGTTCATCTTCTCCATATAATATTGTGTTCCCTCACAAGTAGAAGTTTCATCCACTCTTCTGCTACTATTTGATAAGAATGCTTGAATAACAAGTTATGATATAAAACTAGGATGTACAAGTTACCTATGGGCATCATTATGATACCTTAAAGATTTTGTAAATCCCCATAATATTTTAAAGATTAGGCTTATGAGCAACTGTTATTATTAATAGTTAGAAATATGTATGTAATAAGAAGAAGAAATATCTTAAGTTGTTTTGGTTTTTTATGTTAGATCACCAATATTATCTTCATTTCATTTTATTTATTTGAAAAGAAACACGAAAAGATGTTGCATTTATTTAGAACTAGGTTAACTAACATGCAACTTTTACTCTATCCTATCTAAGAACAAGAAATTAAATTTCACGTGTAAGAATATTTCCATTGTAACCATGTGCGTAACATGTGTAGAAACACATTCACACTCGGGTTTGAAATATAAGCTTTAATGTATACCAGAATATGAAGAATCAACTGCTTTGATGATGATGTGGAGATTTGTTGAAGAAGAGAGTGGGTCTTCAATATTGTTGTTGTCTGGAACCAATGTTCAATGTAATCTTCATGTTCTTGGTTCACTTCCTCATTTAGACCACTCTGTATGTCTCCCTCTATCATGCCACATAGATCATCTTCTTTCAGATGGTTTGTCTCCTGAATGCATACTGGATCTGGCAATATGCATGTCAAGAACTCTTCAATCTCAGGTTCTAATGGTGTCTCTCCATCGAATGTGGTCCATGATTCTTTAGTCTCTCCTATAGGTTGGAAAGATTGATTACAAAAGGATTTTAGATCTTCTTGTGGATGTAGCTCATGGAACTCTTCTTCTTCTATCACTTTCAGAGAGGCAAATAGGTTCTTGACTATTGTCAAGATTTTCTCTTCCTGAGAGGCAGAGATCCCAATTGCTGCTAGGATTTGAGAGATTTCTTTTAAACTCTTGATCATCTTTGAGTTCTTGTTGTTGGTTGATGGGTCTTGTTTCACAAATGGATTAGTGTAGAGGGGGGTTCTTACAGTGCCCAAAAACTTTTTGAAAACCCTAAAGAAATAAAAAAGAATAAAACTAAAAGAAAATGTAAGCAAACCAATTATATACTCAAAGCGCCACCATGCTACTAGGACCTTGTTGTCACCAAGTTATTTGTTCACACAAGTTATATTCTCTTCTCATATATGTAAAAAAAAAGTTAATGCTAATAAAACACAAATTCTAACTACTAAAAGGAAGAGGACAACCTAACTTTGGAGTAACCCCACTAAAGTGGATGCGTGGGCTCTTCTCTCACGTATTACCGTCTTCTCTCCACCCTTAGGTCGTCCTTAAAAGCACACCACACTTGCATGAAACAAAACACAATTGCATGAAAAGAAACACACTTGCATGAAAGGAACACTCAAGGCTTTGAAGAAATAAAAGAAACCTACCTATGCTCTAATCCCTTTAGCACCTCCCCGGAAACAACGCCAAAATGTTGGGGCTAAATATATGCACTATTAATTCCCACATTTAATTATCAACCGGGGCTCGTAATCTTTGAGGTGCAGGCACAGGAAACACAGGATCAGAGCCTAGTCTAGCCTAATCTAAAGCTGACAAAACAATCTTCAAACCCACACTGCATCAAATTAACACTAAGGATTCATCACTGGAACGTAGGAATAACTTAGTGCTATAAAGGCTTAGATCACAATCTTTCATGCACTCAGGGTGATGTTCATTTGATTAATCGTGAGTAGCTTACTTAATTTTTGTTGTCCTTCAATAATTATTTCCTATAGCAGATCCACACTTAAATGCAATAAAAGAAGAAAGCAAACAGAAATGAAATTCTCGATAGAAACTAAACTATGGGAAAGCCAAATCACAATGAAAGAAAACTAATAATGACCAATAAGAGAAATTAATCTAAAATTGGATCTCAAGAACAATTCTTCAAATGGTCACAAGTGTCAACAAATATAAGAGTGCTCTACAGAAAATGCATGAAAGAAGAATGGATATATGCTTAGTGACAAGATTGGATAATGAGAAGTGCACTCTTTTATGTTCACTCGAATTGCGGATTTGACAACTTCTCATAAACAATAAAAGAAATCATAGTGTAAGAATATGGTGCAATGGTATTAGAACAATTTATAGTATACTATTTTATTGGATTTCCAAGCATAATTTTACAAGTGAATGTCAATGAATGGGATGGTAATGAGACACTTCAATATCCAATGGTGGAATGAGAAAACAATGAAATTATATAAACAAAACACTATTACACCGACTGAAGAATCAATCCTAAGTATGTGCTAATATGTATATGCTAACTTGACACTGAACTTGCAGCTCTACAAAAATTGAATGCAAATCAACAAGATAACAACTAAACTAAAAATGAAATTTATACAAAAATAAACACAAGAAATCTAATCTATGGGGCCCTTCCCATGCTGAATAACCCTGCTTAAAATACAATCAGCTCAAGTGAAGAAGATGCATAATGAATCAGCAATAGTCAATTCTCCATTTTGATCAGAAACTCTGTTTTTACATGAAAATTAACTCCTTAAAGCTTCCTCACAAGAACAAACCTCTTACTTACAAAACCTTCATGAAACTAATGGATCTTTATCACAGCCCTATGAGGATTATTTATACATGAAAAATCATTGATGAGTGGATGGGATCAAATCCCAATGCTCAGATTTCAAATTTACAATTTTAGATAAAATCCCCAAAAATTTGGGTTTTATTGCAATTTGGGCAGATTCGAGTTAGGCCCCCACCCATATCTTCCAAAAAAATTCTAATTTTGAAAAAATTCCATGTTATACTCAATTTTCCATATTCTAGACAAAACCCATTTCGTAGAATTTCTAGATCTGATTCCATATGCATGGAAATCGAGGCGCAAGTTGGCAGTTTGAGATTTTCACTAATTTTAGCATAATCATTCCCCCTGAGATGGAGGTCCACACGTGTGAGATGGTTTAATTCTTCCTCACATGTCCGCATGTAAACGTGGCCCTAGACAAAACCCATGTACCCAATTTTCCTCTAGAAGCTTTCCAAAATTTTGAATTATTTCTAGTACCAGATTAGCAAAGTTGGTACCGGATTAGAACAGTTGGTACCGGATTAGAATATTTAGTACCAAAATATTGTAGGCATGGGTTTAGTACCGGATGAACAAAGTCACGACTATGGGTACCAGACCAATGCAATGGTATTACTGGATGGAGCTAGTACCGGAATAGGAGTAATCTGCTACCGGATGAAGCTGGTACCGGAAGAGGCAAAGAGTTGGTACCGAATGAACACAAAGGTAGTATCGGATCACTACAGAGTATTGGATGACATGGAGTGTGGGTACCAGATGACTATGTAGGTACCGGTTGGCTGTAGAAACTTCTGGTACTGGATGACTTGGAGTATCGGATGACCTGCAATGTGAGTAGCGGAACATGAACAATACAGGTACCGGAACATGGGCAGTGCATATATCGGAACCTGAATAGTACAGAACATGTTGCTTGGACATAGAAACATAGGATTAAACCATCATCGACAAAAATGTTGTATAATCATCCTTTTAATCACTAAAAATATGTAAAATTATGTATTAACCACATAGAATGAATAACAAGAGATAATGGAGGTTTATGGTGTAATTAGCGATATATTATTGACGAAATGCAGGGAGAAGGTGTAATGATGAGTGTATTTGTATGGAAAAAAGTATGAAAAAATTGGAGCTCAACAGAGATTGTTTTCCAAAACTTTGTCCAGAGATGTTGCAGTATGGTTTAAGAGTTTGAGAGTTGATTCCGTTGTCTCTTGGATCTATTTGTCTTATGATTTTTCAAAGAATTGGGGTGAGAACAAATATTTTGATTTATACCTCGCTGATTTTTATGCCTTGAGAAGAGAGGAAGAAGAAGCTTTGTCTATCTTCAACAGAAGATTTTATAACATTTATCATAACATGCCCTTGGAGATCTGGCCTACTAAGATCATTGTCATGGCATACTATGTTATGGCACAGCATTCAGAGCTTGTCCTTCTCCTTTTAGAAAGGAAGTCTTCATCCTTATCATGTTTATTTGAAGATGCCCAAGAAATTGAGGAGAACATACGTGCTTCAAAGAGAGCTCAAGATCCAGTTTACTTTGAAGATCTGCATGGACAGGAGCAAGGAAGTTGTCAGTATGTTTCAGTTTTGAGCAAGAAGACAACGAGTATGAAGCAGATCTTGAACAGTAGCAAGGATGTAATTATATGTTAGATTATGAATCAGATTGTTCAGTGTTTTCATATGTTTCTATGGACAAGTATGCAGGTGAATTTTATGATCAATTTGAAAATAATGTTGAGCATGTGGTAACCAATGATTGCATAAGAAACTATATGTTCTTTGTTGATCATAATACTTATGATTTAAACCCTATTTTATCATCATCTTGTGATCATGATTTTGAAGAGAGAGTTGTTGCTACTGATGATCAAGATTTGATCACAAGAGAACTAGAAAGTCATATGTTTACAAGCAAGGAGGTATTCATGGATAAGGCATTCATCGATCAGTATGTTTCTGATCTTGGTTTCAAGGATCTGGTTGCAGCCTTGATGGAGTCATATGGTTTGGATTACGTGAAAATTTCAGATTTCTTTTACTCACCATCACTTCCAGGTGAGTCTTGTTTCCTAAAGGAGCTTTTACCATTGTTGCTACATTTCAGACATCGTCCATTAATCAGTGGTATGGACGAAATATTTTCAGTTTTGAAACTACTTGAATGGTTGTTATGGAAGTTTGCCTTTACTTGACCAATTTGTAGATTTAGTTAGAGTAGGGTAACATAGGAAATAAAGCTCGCTTCTTGAGCATTGGTTTTCTTTCAAGTTTTTCAGCAGATGCAGTGGTTAGTTTGCTTGAATAAAGTGGCAGGTTTTGAAATTTTACACAGAATGGTTGACAAATGACTCCATAGCCCAATGGTAAAGGCACATGGTCTGCTAGGTTCTTGGGGCCTCACAGGGAGATCTTTGTTACACATGATTTTGGTCACTCTGGTGATGTCTCAATAGTGATGTATTCAGGCTCCCAACAAGGACCTTTTGCCTGAGAAAAGTGGCTCCTGTCTTCTTCCAAAAACATATTTTTAAGATGAGTTTGCAGGCTGCCTATGGTATAGGGTGTGAGAATCCTTCATTCTCGCAGGCCACCCACACTTAGGGTGTGAACTGTTCACGATCTACTCCATAGATAGGGTGCGAACCTATTTTTAAGCTTGGAAAGGAGAAGAGGTCATGAAGGTTCTAGAAGGGGATCTTCTAGAAAATGAGTTGGCATTCGCATGGTTGTCATTCTACTGACTTCTCAAATTTGGTGGGATCATCCTCATCCATTTAACCATCTCTCCTTATCCT
>ML808470.1:25862-48144 GCA_009831015.1 Picea engelmannii
TATATATATATATATATAAGTTAGTATTCTATAAAAATCATTTCAGCATAAAAAAAATTACAGCATCGCCATGTCTATCCGAGGACTGTAGTTACTGAATTGCCCCGTGGGGAAACCAATTCAGCTAACCTCCCAAGTCCAAAACCATTGTTTCAGAAAACTAGTCATATAACATAATTGAGCAATTGGAGCGGAATCGCCTCGTGGGGAAACCGATTCACCTAGGCTTATAGACCCTCTAGGACCGACATAAGACAATTATAACATATTTTAACCGAAAAGACAAGTGGCAAAATATAAACAAAACAACCAGCAGGCCATGTAGTCTGACGTTGTGGACGTGTTGCGTGCCGCCATATCCAAGGTGGGTTCCTAGAACGTTGGAGTCGAGTTTGGTGCTACGTCGTCCACTGGATACCTTTGCATAGCTAGGACCAATATCGTCTTTGAGTCCACTGGTGCATTTGGTGTTGCTTCTGATGGGTGACAAGAACCATGCAAAGAGGAGAGCATCTGCATGATTTGTGTCCCCTTTCTATCTAGGACTTCCAGGCGAAAGAGTAGGTCATCCACCTCTTTGCGAACCTCAAACACCAGGTCTTGCAGAATTGCAAGTCTGTCTTGGAATTTTGCACAGGCGGCGCAGTCTAAGCAGGAGTGGGGTTGTTCCAGATGCTTCTCATGGAAGTCAAAGGTACCTTCGCGTGGAGATTGGACCGGTGGCGAGTGCACTGGCGAAGGCGCGGGAGATGAGTTCTTGGGTCAATTAGGAGGGACGACCAGGGTGGGTTGCGAAGAGGAGGCCAAGTCCAGTATAGGCCCTGGGTTAAAGCCCAGTGAGTTCTCGAGGAGGTCGAACCATTCAACTCTACACCCCTAGGGCGAGGAGAGAGGTGGGAGACCACTGGGACTATGAGCGGACTGACCTGAAGAGGCTAGCGAGGAGGGCGATGAGCTGTGTGAGGGTGTGGGGGCAGGCGGGGGTCGAATTGCCAAGTGTGACCAATTTTGGTGCCAAGTCGAACCACGCTTGGACTTTCCACACAGTCTCGGCATGGCTGGAGCAAGGCGAAGGTAAGTAGGCACAAGGAAATGGCGAGAATGGTCGGTGAGCACCAGAGGAGGGCGCAAACCACGGGATGGATCTGGCAAGATAGGATAAGGATGGAGAAGACGCTGGTGAGCTTCATGGTATGAATACCAGTGCGAGGGGTGGACGCACACGCGCAAAGGTGACTAGAGTAATGGTGGATCCAACTATCGGACGAGAGGCCATAGCAGAGTGCACTAGGAGCGTTAATGGCGTTATGGTAGCAATGAATTGGTTTTAATTCCATGGTGTGTGTAACATCCCGCTCTTGCACGCACTGAGCGAACTTATTCTTTGAGGATGCTTGCGTGCAAGTGATCCAGGTTATTATATTATTGGTTGTTTTGATTATGATTATGAGATATGGTGGATTTGATGATATGTTATTTTGTTGTATTTACATAGACAGGTGCTATTGACTGGGTTCTCTTGAGTGTGTAGGACTCTGGACATTGAGGATGCAGAGGCATCGATGAAACCCCTTGGACTCTGGATTGAGTCAGGGAGTGGACTGTTAGGGTTTGAATGTTGATGATGTGACATATGTACATATGATTAGATGTTATGATGATTGATTATTATTGCTGACATGATTCGTTGAAGGATGCAAGCTGACGATAGCTTGCCAACCAGACTCACATTTGGAGTAGAGGGGCCACGCATGACAACCAGAGACATTGAGGGAGAGGTGTGGCAGCAGCCATGCCACAACATACTAGCACTCCCACCGTGGCTCGAACTGTAGGTTGACGATTACCTAGTTCAAGAAGACCCACGATGCCGTGAGGGAAGACTGTGATAGTCACTCACGATGATTCTAAGGGGCGCACAATAAGGTAGGGGCCTTATTCCTTACAGGCCCTTAGTCTCCCAGAAGATCACCTGGCGGAGTATTGACTCCAGGGGTTTGACGTCTACCAAATTTAGTCAAGAGGCGAGTGGCACCCTTGGAGCACATAGTGTGTCTTGAGGAGCACATAGTGCATCTTGAAGGGCACGTCGCGCAAATAAAACGAAAAGAGGCGAGTGACACCCTTGGAGCACGTAGTGCGTCCTAAAGGGCAAGTCACGATTTTAACTGGTAAGTTAAAAAACCTAGTGCCCGTAAAACTATGCCTCCTTAGGACCCGGTTGGCCTTAAAATAATAATGTGATAAGTAAAGTTTAAATAACTAATTTTTCCCTTAAAAAAATTGTCGCCTAGCCTAGTGAAATTAAAACCTAGGTCTAAGTAGAACACGTGGATAAAGAAAAACTAAATAAACATGTAGCAAGAAGGGGGGTAAGAAATTCAAACTTAATTATTAAAGTAAAGATTATAATGGAGGATTAAATTTAATAAAAGGGTAAATGGTTGTTTTTATCTACAGTTTCTAAATTTATTTTTGTTAAAAAGGAAAAGCGGGGGGGAACTTAAAAGAAAAGGAAACTTAAAGAAAAGGGGAAACTTAAAGAAAAAGTTGAATGTCTAACTTAGTAAGGAATCTAGCCTTGGAACTTTCTATTTATGAACTCAACTAGGAATTTAGTAAGGCGTAAGTCATTTAAGAATTGTAAGGGAATTTTGGGACACCGAGGAGCATTTTTAGGAACGTTTTTATGTCGGCGAGGGAAATAAGAATAATTAATTAATTAATAAAATTGATTTTCTGGTGCAACTAGGGGATCGAGCGACTTGTGTACGGGGGAGGTTTTTCCTAATTAAATAAATGAAAAATGAATCTAATGAGGATTTGGGAAACTAATGACTAAGAAACTCTATAAAAAGGATGGCGGAGGAGGAGTATGGGGACATCAGGCTTGCGTAATGTTATGCTGCCAAATTTTATCTTGACTGAGTTTCTTTTGTGGGAGTTCGGATACCCAGCTCGGGTAATGAGTGGTAGGTCAACCTTGCGAGGCGATCTGGGTGCTAACATTCTCTGATATTGTGTGCATGGCCCCTTTGCGGCTTGGGGGGCTCAGGCGAAAGAAGATAACCCCTAACATTGGTGGGGAGGTACTGGTGAGGTCTCATTGGTCGGCAAGCAAGATCTAGATGGAGCGAGCGCACGGGAGGACATCTTAGCCTCGTCGTCATCAGTAAAGGTACGTCGGTTAAAGCTGTTACTTGTGGTAAAATTTAGTTTACACTTGTTTATTTTACTGTATCCGGATGACGATTCATTGCCATGAGCTTTCCTTGAGAATTTTATTATCAATGTAATTCCCTTGTCATTTGATTCATCCTGTAAGAAACATTTCCTGCGCTTTTGTATCTCCTGCCTGCATTTTCTTATTCCTTGATTGCACTTTTATTTCATTATTTGCTTCTCCACGGAGAAGATCTAGATGCAGATTTGTGTTTTTATCCTTTATTCTGTGATCCTTAAATATATTAGTCTATGCCTGAGCAGTCGTCCAGGATCCAAATCGACGGTCTTTCACTACGGTGTTAAGGATTTAGATTCAAATGCCCTACTTTCATGTGCATGGATAATAAGTGTAGGATCATTCCTCTGCCAAGCGTTTATTTGCAGCGAGTTCCTCTGCGTTTTCCCTTGAGTTATAATCTCGGCACCCTCTCTTTTTACTTGAGTTTTCACCATGCGTTTACACCTTGTTTTCACCCTCACATTACCCAACGTTTCCACTTCATTGCTTTGTGTTTCCGCTTCATTGCTCTGCGTTTCCATATCCCCAATGACTGCGTGATGACTGCATGGGTAATACTTAGAGTGCGCAATGTGCATGTGCTATCATTGTTAGACTAGATTTTTATTGGTATTTACTCAACGATCTAGTTATGGATTTTTATTGTTCCATAGTTATGGATTTTATTGTTATTTACACAACGATTTTATCAATAGCGATTTTATGATTTCCACTGCGATTTTGTATTTATATCCAGACAACGATTTTAAATAATAATGAATGATAATGTTTTATACAGACAACGATTTGTATATGTGAATGTCTGACAACGATTTTGAAATCCCAACTATAAATGATTTACGCAATAGTTAGTTTCCACCTTAAATTACTTTTAACCACGGAGGGTGAGGCAAAGCCTTCTCCCATTGTTTCCACTTGTTCTGTGCCTGTTGCTTCTTGTCCAGGTGGATGGCACCTAGATCCATAAGACCTCAAATGCAGTGAGTGGTGTTCGACCTCAGACACACTTCGTTTCTTCTAGAACTAACTAAATCCCGCAGCTTGATATTTGTCCAAACTTGTATAACTGCATTTGCTCTGCTTTGTGTTTTAGCAGTATTTTATTCTGACTTTCAAGCTTGACCTTTACATAGTCGTTTTCGGGCGTGGTATCAGTTTGGGAGAGCAACAATTAGTTTTTGGGTACTGGTAGGCCTCGAGCATTACTAATCCTTCCTTTAGCTCAATCATACCTGACAATTCTCACGAGAAACCCGCAATCTCCTCTTCGTAATCAAGCAGTGAGTTTAACGTTGAATCCTTTTTCTTGGGCCACACAATAGTCAGGTATTGCTTGTCTTTATCTGCATTCAATTTATCTCTGCACTTAAACGAACTCAGGAGAACTTTGTGATTTCAATTCATCTCTGCGATTTCAAACTTATCTCTGTGTTTTCTCTTATGAATAATCTCTGCGTCCTTCCCAGGAATTAGCTCTGTGATTTCCTTTATTTAGACAACGATATATTTATAATGTAGACATGCTCCTGATTCACAGTCAGATGATGTGGTATGCGATTTGGATTCTACTGTCCATTATCTTGGGAGGAATACAGTTATAAAATAATGCAGTGCTTTTGTCACCCTGAATGTCTAATTAACTGCCTACATAATATTTTAGTCACAACCTCTCTTCATAGGGTTTTCAATGGACATGCCAATGAGATATAATGGGTAGCACGTAGTGGGTGAATTGTGTTATCCTTTACATGCCTATTACAATAGGAGGGAAGAAATAAAAAAATAATAACCTGTTTTGTCAGGCTGTTGTCAAATGAATTGTTTATATATTACTCCGGTTAGAGAAATGTGCACATAAGTTGTGCCTTTCACATAGAAGTCAGATTTTATAATCTACTTTTAGAGGGTGAATAAAGTTGTCATTTCCTTTTGGTACTGAGAGCGTGGGTGCATTTATAGCAATGCATTTTTTTTCTTTCGTCCAATGCTTAAACTCAATCATGAGTATTCTTGCAATGCACCTAATTAGTATTATTATATTTAGTAATTAATTTGTAAAATCTCTTATATCTTATATGCTATAAATTATAATATGTCAGTCTTCTAGACTGCATGTCATCATATCTTGTATCCTTTACTTTTAATATATAATTAATCGTTCTTTTGGACAATATGGGATTTGTCCCTATAATCATGACTTCCTATGGCATGCCTTTACTACCGCAAGGTATGTCTCAATAGGTATCAAAGAAAGTTGATTTCCGGACTATGGTCATTCTCTCTGGTTGGTATCCATTCTTTAGTCCCTTCATTTGATCTCTACCTATGTCGCATGAGTTTCCAGAATGGGGGTACGTTGGGAACATGGGTATGAGTATCTGATACGGCTAGAAGCTTCACCCAAATTTGCAGTAAGTGGCAAGTTGGGAGCAACATTATATATAAGAATATAAAAATTAAATAATAATAATAAAAAAAAATTAAACTTAAATTATAAATATTGATTTGTAATTGATAAATTTAAATTATAATATTATTGTACTAAGTAACATAAACATAGAAAGTTTAAAATTTACATTGTCCAAAATTTCAAACTTCAAAAAAACCACAGAAGTGTGACAAGTAAAATGACTTCAGCGATTGTTTTCTTCATTCTGATTAGGAAACACTTCAACGCTTACTTGATGTTGCTTAGCAGTTTGCAACACTTAATTCAATTGCTCTTCAGAACGAGGACTTTTTTTAATCCCATAACTTTTGTTCCCTATAAAATGGGCAGCCATCCTTGGGTAGTTGCCCCTAAACATGACTCCGTGCACATTGCAAGAGTTTTTTGGGATAATAAATTTTGTTGTCAAGTTTGGTGATGAATTGCAAGAATGGAATGTTAGCTGGATCCATTAGATCAAAGTTGAAAGTTGAAACACCTCTAAAAGGAATTTGAAAAAAAAAAAAAATTGCACTAATTATGCGTCGCCTGTAGTCGTAATGACTTCGGGTTGTTACAGTGTGGGAGGGGGGCAGGGGCATGCGCCCGTCACGTGGTTGGTGCCTTGTTGGCAGTCACCATTCCCATCCTCGCGGCACATGTCTTGCACTAACACCCCATCCGAGGGATTGTCTATACCAAGAGCCTTGTCCATACATCTCTGGAGGGTTGGATGCGTCTGGTGGGTTGAGGCCATGCAGAGAAGGTCCTCCTCTCCTTCCAAGGAAACTCCAGTGTTGGCTAGATCGTTTGCATTCTGATTTGCTTTTCGTCTCACATGTTAGGGGATGAGAGCTTGGTGAGGCAGAATGAGAGTCACAATGGTCCTAAGCCCGTATGAGAGTCGCTAACATGGCGAGATTTTTTTCGGATCTGCTCCATTCAGAATTTTCTCGAAGAGATTGAGAATGACTTATGAGTCCCCTTCCATAATCAGTTTATGATAACCCTGAGCTAGAGAGATTTGTAGACCTTTTGTAAGACCCCGCAACTTTGCCACATTGTTAGTAGTGTGACCCATGCTTCCCGTTGTGATGAGCAAAATGTTCCCCTGTTGGTTGCAAAAGACCACTCTAAAGCCTGTTGCCCCTGAATTTCCTTTGGAAGCCCTGTTGAAATTTATCTTGATAAAACCTTCAGGCGGAGGGGACCAATGAGAGGGATTGTCCTTGAGCCTGGATCGCTAGGGTGAAGTGGAGGATATTAGTTTTAAAATGAGATTCCAGCTATCCATGATGCCCTATTCTCATATTGGACAAATAAGGTCCGCTTTTGTCCAATGCTGCTGACTAATTGTTTTTATGATGTTGTTGCAACTTTGAGTCCAGATAAATTGCCAACCTCTCCGAGTATTTCAAAAGATTCTCATGTTTCTCTCTTTCCAAAGTTGTCATAGGATGAAACCGGGCAGTAGCTGCCAGATGCGGTTCAAAATGGGCGATTGAAAGGCCACGTCCCACCACTCTTCAATAGTCGTTCTAAGGATCTCTCACTTACGATCTGAAATGCGCATGACTGACACGCATTGATCCCAGACTTGGGAGCTGTAGGTACAAATATTTAGTAGGTTATTTTTCATTTCCGCTTCCTTCATGCCAAGTAGACATATGGAGGGCCTTGTGAATCCCCGTTTCATGAGATTGTCCCAAGTGAGAATGCTACCATGAGCCACCAACCAAAGGAAGGTACCGACTTTAGGCCAATGCTTGAAAGACCAGATTTTAGTCCAAACTTTCCCAAGGGGAGGGTGAATGAGGTCTGCCTTGATGGCATAAGCTTCTTGGATATTGAAAGTGCCCTGTGAAAAATGTCCCCATCAAAGGATGTCCTCTCCCTATAAAATTTGAATTTTCCTGGCACTGATCAAGTTGTACCATGGCTGTAGATCCATGTGCTTTGCGATATGAAGGTCCTCTCTAGTGTATTTCCAGCTTCTCCAAGTGGAACCCGGGGAGTGCTCTTGCCATTAGTCTGCGACTGTTGTCATTCCTGCTTGGGTAGCCGAGATGAGGAAGGTGTTAACCTGGGAATCTTGCGCCAGAACAGGCAATTGCTGCCACGAGTCGTTCTAGAAGGAGGTTGTTCGCTCGTTTCAAATTTCCCAGAAGGCATGATTGACCACTAAAATTCGATTCTTCTTGGCTGCCATCCAAATCAAGGAACCTAGAATGTCCCCATTCCATCTGATTAGGTTCCTTTCAGTAGTGTTGGGCGTGTAATTTATTCTCCACAACTTGGCCTAGAGATCTTGAGGTCTCTTAATCCATCTCCACCAAATTTTGGCATTCAAAACTTTGTTCATATTTGTCGGATCTCTTAGCCCTAAACCCCCTTGTGCCTTAGGTTTGTAGAGCTTTTCCCAGCTAATCAGCGCCAATTTTTTCCCTGTCTTAGCTCCTTGCCACAAAAAGTTTCTTTGCAGATTTCTCATAGCATTGAGAACATAGCTGGGAGCGGCTAGGGCCGAGAAGGTGTAGATGGGCAAGGACTGCAGAATAGACTTGAGGAGGATAAGGCGATTGGGGAGATTGAGAACATGATAGGTCCAAGAGGCAAGCCTTTTCGTGAAAGAAGTGAGGAGGCTTTCCCAGGAGTTGTTTCTAAGGGCCTTGTCGAGGAGGGGAATACCCAAATATTTGGACGGAAGGGAGCTTCGTGTGAAACCCAAGATCTCAGTGTGTGGAGTTGGATCGACATTGAGGTGTTAAAGAATAAGATCTGGGATTTTTCCTTATTAATATCCATTCTAGAGGCATCACAAAAGGTTTGAATAGTGGAGAGGATTTTTTGGTCCTCTTGGACCGTGGGGGATCCCATCATTAAGGTATCATCAACAAATTGGCTGTGAGAGACTGGAGCATTGATGCCATGCAAGGGTAAGCCTGCCAAAGTATGGTTTTCTATTGAGGCTTGAATGGAGAGGCTTAGACCTTTCGCCATGATTATAAAAAGAATGGAGATAGGGGATCCCCTTGCCTAATCCCGTGTGTGGGTGAGAAAGGGCGAGAGGGGACTCCGTTGATGGGGATAGAAAAGAAGGCAGTGGAGGTGAGATTTAGGATCCAACTAACCCAGGAAGAGTCAAAACCAAAGGCTAAGAGAACATAATGCATGTAATCCCAGCTTAGCTTGTCAAAAGATTTGGAAAGATCCATTTTTAACAACATATCTGGAGTGTGAGTCTTCTGAAGAGAATGGATAACTTCATGTGCCAGAATAACGTTGTCCAATATTTTCCTTCCTTCCACGTAACTTGATTGTTCAGGCGAAATGATGAAGGGAAGGATAGGTTTGAGGCGTCGACCTATCACCTTTGTTTGCAACTTGTAGATTGCATTGCAGAGAGAAATAGGTCAACATTGTTTTGGGTGATTAACTTGCTCTTCTTTTGGAATGAGGGTGAGGAAGGTGGCGTTGAGGGCTGGAAGGACTTGACTCGAAGCCATAGAATCTTCAATGATCGCCCACACCTCCTCCCTTACCATCGACCAACAGTGGTGGAAAAAATCTGAAGTGAAGTCGTCCGACCTAAGAGCTTTTCCTACTGGAGTGTCATGAAGTGTCAGGTCCACTTCCTCGATCGTAATAGGCCTTATCAGTGCTTCATTTTGCTCCGCCATGATTGTGGAGGGTATATGTTGAGTCATTTGGGCTATGGATTGAGATATATCCCCCGGAGGTTCAGACAAGAGATGTTGGTAGTAGGTGACCAACTCTGTTTCTAGGTCCTCATGAGAGTGGAGGATGTGCCCATCCTCTGTGACCAGGTGTGAGATGCGGTTGGCATGTCTTCGTTGAAGAGTAGACCTATGGAAGAATTTGGTATTTCTTTTGCCCTCCTGTAGCCATTGGATGCGACACTTTTGTCTCCATAGGACCTCCTCTTGGAATCTTCTTTCCTCCAACTTTTGACTTATTGTGGCTTCCTGCGACCTGAGCTCCTCAGAGATGCCCTAATATCTGATTTGGATTTGTAGGATCCTCATTTGTTCCGTTAGTTATTGTTGAGCCTCAAAGATATTTTTGAAGGTTTGTTTGTTCCAAGCTTTGAGTCGTTGCTTGAATTTTTTGAGTTTCGACTGGAATCTATACATCTTGGATCCATGCGGGATGAACGCCTCCTTCCACCAAGTGTGGGAATTTCGTTGAAAATCTGGGTGGTTGAGCCAAAACCACTCGAATTTGAAGGGTTTGCATCCTGGAGAGGCTGGAATGTCTAGCCACAGTTGGATGGGCCAATGATCCAAACTGTGGGCATCAAGGATGAGAGCTTCCAAAGTTGTTCCTTCCATTATGAGGGAATCTGAGATGAGGAAACGGTCCATTCGGTAAGCTAATTGATGGGTTCCTAATCTTCAATTCGACCAGGTAAAGAGTCCATTTGGTGTTTCCATATCAATGAGGCCTAACTTATTGATTAGGCCTTGAAAATGCCCTGACTTTGCCTTGAGTCTGCGAGTTCCACCTCTTTTCTCGTCCAAATTGCATATCAGATTGAAATCTCCTCCAAGAACCCATCTACTCCCAGAGGTGAGGGTGGCAAGTCCTTCTAGGTTCCTAATGAAGGCATTTTTGTCCCTTGGTGTGGTTGGTCCGTAAACATTTGTGAGGTATCCAGGCTTGTTGGAGCCAATAAGTCGATAGGTCGTCGAGATGGACCACCTAGTTGTGAAGAAATTTTCCATGGTCACCAAACTCGGGTTCTAGAGAATTGCCACACATCCTACAGTTCTCATTGCATCAGTGTAGATACCTTTCCCTTGTTTCCAGCAGCAAGAGAGAACTCCATCCATTTCCTTCGTTGCACATTTTGTTTCTTAAAGCAACATGATGTTTGGTTGTTCCACTATGATAATATTCCGTAGTAGCCTTTTCTTACTATGACCGTTGAGTTCCCTTGTATTCCAAGAGATGATCTTCATGATGAGGATGGGGAAGGGAGAGGGGGAAAGCTGTCAGAAATGAGATGAATTTGACCTGAGTTGACCATGAAGTGTCTGATCTCCTGTATGAGCTTTTGAGTGGATTTCCTTCCCCTTTTCTTTTTGTCTTTCTGAGTTTTGCGTTTCTCCTTCATTGTATTCCTTTGTATTCCCAGACCCGAACCGGATCTGGCGGTGGAGCCTGTCGTAGAGTTGAGGAAGACTTTGTGGACTTTCTGCAACTGGTCTAAAGGGATGGTGTATAATTTCTGGTGATGGTAGGCTTGTTCCAGATGTTCCAAATCTACTCTAGCTAAATCTTGTTCATCTATGTCCATTTCTGCATCACCATCTTTTGTCTCCGAGGGTTCTACTGTCATGGTGTTGGAGATTGGTAAGGAAGAGGTTTTCTCAATACCAGGGGTGTCCACCACTTTCCCTTTCTCTTGGTTTTGTCGTGCTTCCTTTGTGGAAGGGATGTAACACCCTGTTTCCCCCAAATTTGTAATTAATCCTAATACAGGAATTACCATGCTAAAGCATGATGAAAATGTGAATGTATGATGTGAAGGGACCTTATGAAGAAGGTCGATAAATGTAAATAACATTATGAATTTATATTACAGGACTGTTGAGAGGGGATGTGCAAAAAAAGAGACCATGATGGCGGTGGAAGGCACCTGAAAAGGTGGCGTTAACTTCCACCGAGAATTAAATACCGTATTTTGACTCCACTGGCCCGGAGAACCAAAAGCGGCTCGCTGGCCTTGAAAATTAATGGCTCGCAGACTGGTAGGCAGATGGCTTGATGAGGGATGGGATGGTGAACTGCCCATCCGTAGAGCTGTCAGGCCTGATCAGTGTGAGGGAAATCGCGCCACACACAACCTCGCGAGAGGATAAGGCGTATGGCAGAGGCGATTGAGAGCGCAGACGCGAGGGGAACTCTGGCAATTTTTTTACACAGAGTAAGTGATAGCAGAGAGGAAGGATTGCAACCTTCGCTCCTGGTCACTGGCAGACAGAGAGACGCAGTCTCAAAGCATCGTGGTCTCAGCTCGGGGGTGGCTAGTGGTAAATCCACTGGGAGTCGCTATGCCTACGGTTGGGTGGAAACGATCACCCCTCTCAGCAGTTGCACCCATTTCTGAAGTTATTTCTGATAAGTGTTTTGTTCATCTTGAAATTCATATGCTGACATATATGCTCATAAACTGTGAAATGGTGAACAATTATATTATAAGAATGTCTGTGTAGTGTTTTGATAAGAGATGATACATATTTATATATATGCTTATAATAGAAAGGCCCCGCGTGGCTTATGTTGATAAATGGATTCAATTGTGCATGAGCTGAACCAAGTCAGATCTCCAGCCCATCCTCGGGAGTTTGTTTCCCTTTGTCTGTTTCCAGGAATGTCCCGGAATAGATCTCGTCGCCGAGGTTTTCCCTCCTTAGAAAGGTTCACAAAGAACCCAAAAAAGGGACTTGAATGGGCAAGTCTTAATAACCCTGTATGAGGAGGAATGACCCTCTTAAGGTTCCGAGGTAGTAGCGTAGGGATGAGTAACCAATCGACGGATGAGATCCTGTTGGAAGACCCATGGTCATTCACGACCATCAGATTGACGAAAGTAGTAAGAGAGTTACGCCTCTTGTTTCTTTTCCACCCATCTTCGTGAATAGCGAGGAAATCGGGATCGTAGTTTCCCCAAGGTCCATGAGAACATTTGGACCGTTGATCTTTCCACATCCACGAAGTAGTGGAAGAGTGCGTGAGGTGGAGCAAATCTGAGTCGTCGGATATTGAGCAGACACCCGTCAGCCGTTGGATCGGGAGAAGATGCCTGGAGCTTAAGTCTCTGGAGTGTGCGCAGAAGAACAGATCTGGGCTGTCAGATCTGGGAAAATTACCTGACAGCCGTCATATTGAACAGAAGTGGCTCGAGGTTTAGCCATCGGGATATCGACACTCGGGAAATCGGGATCCTAGAGGTCGTAAGAACTGAGACATCACAAGTCTCGAGATCTCGATAAGGATCTGGACCGTCCGTTTGCAGAGGACACACGGCGGAGATCAAGCGCCATCGGCGTTCGGTGCATCGGGGAAGTCCCAGGTGAAAACCCCGACAAAATCCGAGCCGTCCGTTCAGAGGGACAGGTGTCAAAAATCTGCCGAGAGTCGGAAGTCGGGAATCGGAGAACCGGAGTTTCCGAATACAAAGAAATCTGGTCATACGGAATCGCGATCCGCGATTTACCGATAAGATCAGAACCATCCATTGGGTGGAACACATGTCAGCAGATCCTGAAGAGTCGGAGTTCGGGGCATCAGAGTTTTCGGAAGTAAGAAACTCCCACACATTGGAATCACGATCCGCGATATCCCAACGGGAGAGCTGTGTGGGCCACCGTGGGAGATAGTGGAGGACAGGTGTTACCATATCAGGGTTCGGGACTTGGAGAGTTCCGTGAACTAGTGCAACGGGAATCGCGATGTCCTGATACGCGATTTCCCGATTTGTCACATGAGTGTGGGTCACAATGGAGGACAGGTGTCGTGCGCATTTCCGTATCGGCATATCGGGAGTCGGGGATCCACAAGGTAAGTTGCATTCGACAGTGAAAACCCCGAAATCCCGATGGGAAGTTATACGGCTGCAGTCATATCGTAAGTGGTCACATGGACCATAATGTAGCCAAGAGGGCTAGCCAGTGTAAAGGTGCGTCAGGAGTCGGAGGATCGAGAGTCCAGAGGACTTGCGCATCGTGACACTGAAGGGCGCGAAACCCCGACGAGATTAAAGGATGTGGTCTTGTGAAGGTTGTGGTCACATTGACCAGGGCTTAGCCTGAAGAGCCAATACGCTAGGGGCATATTGAGGATCGGAGAATCACGAGTTCTGAGGACTCATGAATTACGACATTGAAAACCCCGAAACTCCGATAGGAGTAGCCTCGAAAGGAGGTAAGGCCACGGTCACAGAGGCAGTGGACCACAGGCTTGGCCTGGAGGGCTAATGCGTAAGGAGCGCGTCGGGATTCGAAGAATCGCAAGTCTTGGGGGTGGATGAATTTTGACATTAGAAACCTCGTAGCCCCGATGGGAGTTATGACCGTGGTCATATAGAGGAGGCCATGCAACCAAGAGCTTAGCCTAGGAGTTTAACTGGCATTTAAGCGAGTCTGGATGGTTGAAAACAGAAACCCCGATGAAAAGGGACATAAGACCACGGTTATGTACAGAGAGCCGGGTAGGTAAATAGAAGACTTGTGAATCAGGGATTGGCATTTTGCTGCTACAAGCTCTGGGGTTTTCTCATTGTTGAGAAAAACAACGAAAAGTCTTGAAATAGGTAGTGGGTATGTGACAAGGGACCTGTGGGGCATCTATGTTCTCTGGAATCTGTTGTAGGGCATCAAACGAGTTGTTGGAAGGTGATTCCTTATTAGAAATGGTTGTCGTTCTCCGACCCCCTTGTTCGCGTCTCCCTACTACTGGGATGAAGCCGTCTTTAGTTTTGCTTGTTTATGGTCTTTCATCCTTGCTTGTCGTGTTGAGGGGGCAATCTCTAAATAGGTGCCCGTGCTCATGGAATTTCCTACATTGGAATGGTATGTGCTCATAGTCAATGGTTTGTAGATAGTCCTCATCATGGTATTCCAAGGCAATGGATCCTGATAATGGCTTCGAAATGTTCAGATAAACGCAAATACATGCATAGGAGGTGTATCTTTGTTGCTTTGTTTCCTTTGAGGTTTTGACGTATAGTCCAATGGTATTTTCAATTCCCACCAACACCTCTTCCAACAAAAACTCCTGCAGCAGGGAATAAAGTCATATCCAAACTAGGGAATGCACAAAATCCTCTGTTTCAGGGCTAAACTTCTCCGTCCAAAACCACAAGAAGAGTCCAACGGAGTTGAAGAAATAAGGGCCTCCATCAAAGATTTGATTTATGTCCTCCATATTGTGTAGTATTATTATGAAGAATCCTTTGGATCTCAACTGGAGATCATAATGACCTTTGGGCTTCCACCATTGGTGTATCCATTTTACTAGCTCGTGTTTAGAGGGCCATAACCCTAGAAATTTTCCGACCAGGGCGTAATCTTGCATGTACTGCTTCTGTTCTTCTATTCTGGGTGTGCTTATGACATATTTTGGTGCTTGCAACGCTTGAGGAATGCACTTTCCAGGTACCCAGGGTCGCGCTACTCTTGTTGGAGCGTTCCCTGAGTCGATTTCCATTTCCTTTTCCTTGAATGCACCCTCAAAGAGAAGATGAGAGTGAAGATCAGGCGGTGGTTCAAAGGTTGGGCGTTGAGAACCCCTGCCTGTGTGTCCATGCGCCGCCGCGTGACTGTAGGAGGTGCCTCGCGACCTTCCCTCGCTTGGGATCATTTTTCCCCACCAGGGGCGTCCAAGTGCACCAGAGCTGAAGAAAACCTAACCCTAGCGCTCCTTGCAACCCAATTCTTATCCACTTGATTAGTTTTTTCTATATATTCACACTCACCTAACATGATTGTTTATTTTCATGAGTTTTCAGCTCATTGAAGTTAATTTAAACTATGTGAAAAGAAGGTGTTGAGACAGAGGAAGATGCCCTTTTCTTGAAACTTTTGTTCGTGAGCAACAAGCCCACTTTGTAGAGGTTGATATGCAATTTCTCTCTAGGAAGAGGGCATCTTTGTAACATGCTTATCCAACTGAAATATTTGCAAGAACTGAAATATTTGTAAGATGCCTATGACAGTTCAGTATAGTACCAACTGATATATTTGTAACATGTCTATCCAATTGATTGTTTTTTTGGCAACGATAAAAAAATTTGAAGGTTTTTATTTCTGCGGATATTCTTGTAGATGTATTTATAGGTCTGTTGACCCTTGAATCTGTTAGGACCGAAACGACAACCTAACGGGGATGTCATTCCTACTGCATTTTTATAGATGTGGTACTCCTCTTTAAGTTTTTCCTGGGGCGTGTATAGTTCAAATGTGGGACTTAGAGAAAGTCCATCGTAACGACTCAAAGCAATACAAAATGATAGAATTTTTTGTTTTTTGTTTTTTGAAATAAAGGTTCCTAGAAAATAGGACCAGGAATCACACACATTAAACATTCAAATTAAATAAACACAATTTCCTGACATCCAGCATAGTTCAAGATAAAAATTTATGAGCACATAAAAATAAAAGAAGATGACCGACATGCATAAAGAGAACTAACTTTGCATTCTGAAAACAAGGTTACAGGGCACCGTCGAGATTGTTCCCGAAGTAGTTTTCTTTGAAATTTCTCAAAAAATAATAATTTATGTTACATATTCCTCGAAATTTAAATGCATTTGTCATATAGACTAGTGTTGGGGCTCCCACAGACCATAAAATAAATAAGTACAAGAAATAGGACTGTAGAAAGAAGAAGTGGGCGACGGTAGAGAGCAAGACCTGAAAAGAAGAAATTTGCAGTTATTAGTCTTTGGTTAGACATTTCTATTTGAAGATGTGGAATAACTGGATTGATAAAGAAAGCAAGATGTGATCAGTATAGAATTACTATGATGGTATATCTCCCCCCCTTGGCTATTTGCTTGCTGATGTCTTTTTATTGCTCTCATCGACAGTTACTGGAATCGTGCCAACCACTTGTTTCCCTTCGTCGATGAGCTTGTCGATTGCCCTTTGGAGCCATTCTTTAATGTAGCTTCTCATGGGGGCCACGTTGATCTCATGCCAGATTTTTGTGTTGAAAAGCTCGCTTTCTAATTCGCTTAGATCGATAGAAAGATTATGCTGAGCCTGTTCAATTTATTCATTTTGTACTGAATAGTCCACTAGCCAGTTGTCGACGCCATCCTCATCATATTCAAGGATGGTGTAAAACTTTTCTAAAGATAACCCCTTAAAAATATCAACTTGTTCATCGAAGGCTTGCTTGGTTAAGGACAAGGAGTTGAGGATTAATTTGGGGTCTTGGACCTCGTTGGTACTTCTGGCTAAGTCTATTTCAGTTAGCTTTCTGAATAATTCTTCTTTCTTTGATACGACTTGTTCACATGATAGGACAATGAGATGTAGGTTCTTAACTTTCTATTTCCATCATGCATTTAATTGTTTGATCCGGTTTGGGTAGGGGAGATCTTCTTCTCTTCTTCTCATTTCTGTCATGTTGGTGACATTGATGCCAAAAGGGATGACCGTGTCTAGATAGAAACCTTCTTCATTTTTTAAATCCACCTGCAAATATTCTTGGAAGGCATGTGCCCTCGTTCCAAAGGAAGCTGTACTTTTTGATGTTTCCTAGGCTTGAGTAATTAGCTCCATTATTTTCTTGATATTCTTCTCCACATAGCCTCTACACGATGTGAGGAGGCTAGAGGATCCTTTTAACTTGGCTGCAGGGGTGGCGAGCACGGTTATTGCTAAAGGACTGGCAAGCAATGGGATAGGAATCAAAGCTTCCTCCAATTCCTTGATTCGGTCCTTCAGTCTGGCATTCTCCACCTCAAGTCCTTTAATGGAATCATCAAGAGCATCTTCGGTTGCTTGATGAATTCAGGATATTTGGGATGGCTTCTTGTTCCTAAGGTTAATCTCTGAACGAGATTTCCCTTTCTTATTTCTTACATCTCTCTTTTCAATAATCGAATTTTTAGATTCGTTGTCAAAAACAACGGTCTGGAATACGAAGGATTCATCTTCGTCAAAAATCTCAGTCTCAACTATTTCCATTAGGGGATTATGGTGGATCGCATCCCTGGGTTGATCAACTTTTTGGAATACGTTATCGATATCAGTCTCAAGTTCCATGTCTTCACTTTCAGTTCCAGGCTCTTTTGCTTCTTCCGCAACATTTTTTTTCTTCTTCCTCACAGAAATCTTGCGAGAACTATCAATTTTACCCATAGGAGGGTTCTTATCTCCTCCATTTGAATAATTGTGGGTTGCTTTCTTACTGGGGTGGGCCGTTGGAGCGATGCTTCGGGATGTCGTACTCTAGGGAGTGGCAGCTGGGGATTGGACACTCTTCTCACCAGGTCCTTTTCCCTATTGTTTGTACAATTCATTGGTGTTTTGCAATGTCTTTAGGTCACCAGCGCCAGGAGCATGAGTGTTCTTGTCATTGTCTCTGTCTTCATTCAGGAGTGTATGGAAAAAATAATTGTTGAATCCAACTGCTAGTAAATGTTCTACAAAAATCCCATTAGGGTCGAACCCTCTAAGTCTTTCAACATATATTAGGTTCAAGTTGTTGAAATGGCCTGCGAAATTGTCAATCTTATTGATGTTCCTGAACATGAATTCCCCGACTTTCCAAGGCAGAGGAATGGACTGTTTTTTTCTCTTCTCATGGAAAAAATGCAACCAATAGTTGTATTGCCTTGCTATTTCTGTAACAAACATTCTGTCTGTAATGTGACATGGAATGAAAGCAAGATTTTCCTTGGAGCCAAAAATCATTATTACACTGTAATTCTCCATTTGTTCAAGTGTCCCCTTCCTGTCCAAAAACTTGGTTGCCTGGTCAGACATCCGGGGAGCATCCTTTCCTAAAAATAAATCTTTGAAAACTGAGACAAAGTCATTAAAAACCTCATAAAAACAATGGGAGGCCTTGTGCCTCCATAAGGCCTGGTACTAGAACGTTGCTAGGTTGAATTCACAATTTACATTCTTGGACACAGACAGTTTTGGAAATGGACAACAATGCACTATCATGAAAACCAAGTAGGATGACATAAAATTTCTTCTCCTATTTGAATTGTGACAACTGGGAACATATTTCAATGGAAATCAACTTCCACAATAAAAAATGGCTTGTTCCTTGACCGTGAAATACAAAATATAAAGAATCATGCGGGAAATGCTTGTTGTTGATTCCTGTCCCGTTATTCTCATAAACAACCAGGCAATTTCCCAAAACGGATTTCTAAACGAACTAACCTACAACCTTGTGATATCTTCAAGAACTGTCATCTGCTCTTCCAGGAACTCGGGTAAGAGGTCCAACACGTTATCATGCTTTTTTAGGAACTCCTTGCAGTCTTCTCCTTTGAAGGTCAATGTTGGCTCTGAAAATCTCAACATCTTGCGGAAGACCTGAGGTGACAAAGAAATAAGAGAGTGGTCATGTAGCGGAATAATTATTTGGCTTGAAATATATCTCTCATTGCACCAAGAGACCACCTTCTTATAGTCAAAGAATTCAGGGACACGACCTACATGAGCAATTCCAGAGGTCCAAATTACTTCGTTTTGGGTGGAAGGGGATGAGTAGTAAGAATATGCCCTGGAACACTAGAATTTCCGGTCCTCACGCCTGAGGATGTTCACTGTATCTCCAAGGAACTCTTGTCGAGTTGCTGCCATAAGTTGACGAGAACGTCTGTTTTCTCTAGACGATGTTTGAAATGAACACTCAGAAGTGATAATATAACCCTCCACAAATCTTGGTCTAATGCATGTGAATGGGAGATCTCCTTGAGCCTTTCACTCATTAATGAAAATCTCTACGGTTCCTACATGATGAGTTGTTAGCATTAAAGCTTACTAATTTCATACTTAGAAAGAAGTGCAAAGGTAGTGGGGACGATGAAGAGCAATTAAGGATTGGAGATTTTGTGAACCCACCAACCTAACGACCCGCGAAAGATATTATGTGATGTTTGAAATGAACACTCGGAAGGGATAATATAACCCTTCATAAATCTTGGTTTAATGCGTATTAATGGGAGATAACCTCGAGCCTTTTTCTCATTAATGACAATCTTTACAGTACATGCATGATGAGATGTTAGCATTAAATCTTACTAATTGCATATTTAGAAAGAAGTGTGAAGGTGGCGGGGACGGGGAAGAGCGATTAAGGAAAGACTAAGTATGGAAAGCGGTCGGTCGGGCTTCAAAATAGGGTCACAAGGGATACTTAGAAGAGGTGAGGGTCCAACAGTCAAATTGTATGTCTCAAAACTTTTGAGTGCAAAATGTGTAACACGAAAGAGGGCATGATGGGGCAGTCCATCGATTAATTTGTATATCATGGAACTTTGGGTGTTGTTTGTAGTTCGCTGAACAATGGAACCGCAATCTTGAGCTTGTCTGTCTGGGAACCTGCAATTGAAAAAGTTACTAAGTATGGAATAGGGAAACGGTTAGTCAGATTCATTTTCGCTAATATATTGAAATTTGTAATGGATATCCCATTAACTGGCAATATATTTTCTGAATGTTTATGGACAAGTTGTGTAGGGATAGTCAGTGTGACTGTCTCCTCGAGCCTTTAGCTCATTAATGACAATCTTTACGGTTACTGCATGATGAGTTGTTAGCATTAAATATTACTAATTGCATACTTGGAAAGAAGTGCGAAGGTGGCAGGCACGGGGAACAACGATTAAGAATTGGAGATTTCGTGAACCCACCAACCCAATGATCCGCGGAAGAGATTCCAAGAAATGGACAAGTATGGAAAGCGGTCAGACGACCTTCAAAATAGGGTGACAAGGGATCCTCAGGAGACGTGAGGGCTCGACGGTCAAATTGTATGTTCGAACTTTTGAGTGAAAAATGTGTAACATGAAAGAGGGCATGATGGGGGAGTCCATCGATCAATTTGTATATCGTGGAACTCCATGTGATGTTTGTAGGTCATGGAACAATGGAAGTGCATTATAGAGCCCGCCTTCCCGAGAATCCAAGATCAAAAAAGTGGATAAGTATGGAATGGGGGAGCGGTCGATCGGAGTTGTGATATAAAAGCATGAGTGGAAATGTGAACCCGCGAGTCCGCCAAGCCGCACACTTATACATTTTTGGAAAAAAATGACTAAGTAACCAGAAAGAGAAAGTAGAGGGGAAAAAGAAAGGAGAATTCTGTTAAGTATAAAAGAGGGAAAAGAAGGGGATAAAAGAGAGTGGCAAAATAGAAAAGGGGAGGGAAATTTTTGGAAGTGGGAATTGGTCTCAGACAAGCCCCATTCTTGCAAAATCATCATTTTCTAGTCCAATATTTTATCCACATACTCATTTTGTATTGTGCTTGTATCATTAAAAAGGGTGTGAGCACATGCAAATATAAACTATAACTTGATTTTTGGCTATAACTATGTATAGTTGATTTACAAGTGCTATTGATGTTTGGTTTTTGTAGATAACAGTGGGTTAGGATGATTTTGCATTCTTATTGTGATAAGGCCTTAAAAAAACTAGAACAAGTAACAATTTTTTCCAATTCAATTCTCACACAAAAAAATCTCCGATCCCATAATATTCATATTTGTTGATGCGATAATAGGGAGATCGATTTGGTAGTTTGGGATATTGGTCATTTCAGGTGACTGGGGTGCGTCAGTAATGTTTTGATGAAGATTTGTTTTTATTGCAACCTGTGGGAGTAATTGTGTTTTTGATACATTGCTTAATGCCTTGAAATATTATTTTAAGTATTAAACTTCTTGCAACAAATTATTCATTGAATGGTTTGTTGTTTCCCTCTGTTTTTACCTTTATTATTTCACTTGTCTATCATTACTCTGCTACCAGCCAAGGAGAACCCTCATCCATATCATCTTGCCAATTTGACCATGCTTTTGTCTTGGTGAAACAATTCTCTAACTCACCAACAAATTCAAAAGAATGACCATTCCAAATTTTCGGTGGGCAGGCTCTGCCCTTTAGCACTCTGGGGCAGAATTTAGGAGCAACAGTAACTATGAAGTCAATTAGATAACTCTACAGGCTCTTCAATTAAATAATAGAGAAAGTGAGTCATAATTATACTTTCCAGGAAGTGTTTTCATAAGAGAAGCATCGAAAAGCTACAGAGAAATCAATGGAGGGTTGTTGAAATAAACTTATTGTATTGTCAACTTGATCGTAAGTATAACAATGATGAACTAGAATTTTAATATTGTGGTTGATTTCATAGCCCCATTTGACTTCAACTAGCATATATCATTTTTTTTCAAAATATTTGTGAAGAAGAAATTTGGTAGTTTCATTAATAAAGTAAAAGTGCTCAAATAGAGGCCAGGGGATGGACAACCAATAGTATGCTTCCTTTTTCAAGTGAAGGAATCAAGGAAGTGAGAGGGAAATAAAAGATCGTTCGCTCAGTAAGGTTGAGATGAGAACGAAACTTATTGGGCGGGGCCCCAACTCCCGTATCGTGAATTAGTGTTGCTATGTTCTATCTAAATTATGAATGGAATTGAATGTTGGTTTGAAACTATGTGTGAAATTCATTTATGTTTCCGTAGAAGAATCATGTGATCGACACAATGCATTTCCATATAATTGTTCAATGCTTAATATTTGATCAAATTACTCGAGTCAATACAATATTTAATAATTACGAGACTATAGAACCATGCAAACGAGAAGAGGTGTTAAATCCGACAAAGAAGCCCCAACCAAGATTCCAAAGCAAATTTTTAATAGTAAATCTATAAGAAAAATATTGGGTAATATATATTTATCCATAGACATTGGAATGAGTTCTTTCCATCGAAGCATTGAACATACTTGTCATAAATATGGGTAGAGGAGTTACAAAAAAAAACATGCATACAATTATGTGTTGTTCATCTAGTGAAACAACATGCATAAGACATCAACAAG
>ML808470.1:65915-78993 GCA_009831015.1 Picea engelmannii
AAACACTTGGTAATGTTGATGTACAACCTATGTTTGTAAAAAGTCTTACTTAATGTGATCCAAGTGCTTACTTAATACTAATGTGATGTTAATCGTTACTTTAATACAATTAAATGTTTATTATTAGATACTAGGTTGACAATTAGAACAATCTTTACAATGCCTTCTTTTTAATGCAATTCGTGCTTAATAAAAACATCTAACAAGTCTATTCTTCTCTTTATGTGCGAATTGGAAACAATCATGGTCTTGCTATACTTTAGAGCTTCAAAGGGCGCATATTCATCTGACTGACATCGAAGATGAACTGGCTTGGTACACTCAACTGTCAAGAGGCCATTACTCTACAAAATCAAGATATCAAGCAATGGTGGATCCGAGCGAAGGTAACCTTCTATAGTGGTACAAAAAATTATGGAAGATAAGAGGACCACTGAAAGGCTTGATCTTTTTCTGGTTGGTCCTTAGAGGAAAGGTTCTTGCATGGGATCTCCTACAAAAGCATGGACAACAAGGGTCGGGATTGTGTTATTTATGTAAGGAATCTGAGGAGACTAATACTCATCTTTTTCTAGAATGCTCTTTTTCTTGCTAGGTGTGGATATTGGTAGGTAAATAGTTAGGGGTTTGTGATCTGTGGTCAAAGGACAACCTACATGATTGCTTTAAATTTTTTTTTACAAGTGCATTTCTTATATCATGGAAAGTGCTCCCAATTATTGTCTCATGGGGGTTATGGTTGGCCTGAAATGCATGCTTGTTCAAGAACAAGGTCGATCTGATTGTTAAAGTTTCTTAGCGGATGCTAGCATTGCTCCAAAACTTCAAGGTATCTCCAATCCCAAGGGACACAAGGATGATATTGAATGAGACAATAAACAAATAAAATCCCAGGGATTCTTTGATGAAGCATATGAGGGTCCAAATAATATTTGTGGTTTGGGCTTCATTTTACATATCTTAGAAGCACATTACTTTCATGGGAAAGCTAAAATGGGTTTGGGATCCAACATCTTGGCTGGATTTTCTGCCCTATTTGCTTTATCAAGACTTGTTGTTAGGAAGGAAGCGACGACAATTCAGGTCCATGGGGATTCAAAACTCTTTATTGATTAGATGATGGATACAGTGTAATTATCTCACCTAGACTTACTACAGCTTAGACAACGATTGAAAATCATCTCGAAACAATTCAATGATATCCATTTTAAGCACATACTCAAAGAATTAAATGTAGCAACATACTATTTATCAAAATAGGCTCTATTGATGAATGAAATTGTGATTATGTGGGAGGAGTACCTGGAGGATTCCATGATCTCCATAGTTGAAGGAAACTTTTTTTCAAATGTAACTATTAGATATATTACTTGGGAGCCTGATAGTAGGAGGTCTTTATGAATTTTGTCTCATAACACTCATTGTATTTTGCATCAACTTTATGGACAAAGTGATAGACACAATCCTTGTATGTGTTGTAGCACCTTTTGAATGTACCTTCTTGTTCTCAATAGAAAATGCGAATTTTTTTTCAGGGAAAAAAAACTTCTCTTTCAATCTATTTCTCTTTCTTCTCTTTAAATTAAACATGTGCAACAAGGCTAGATACAATGCAACAAGTCCTTGTCTTTAGCCTTAAAGTCAATCCAATTGATCCAGTAAGAGTCTCATTACTTGTTTAATTAGTAGTCATTGAAACAATTGCAATTGATCCAACAACAAAGGCATACGCAGGAACAATGGCATGGTAAGAAAAAAAGCAAAGAGCATAACCATCACCAATAACAATTGTTGACCTAATAAAATATGGGCCAAAAATTGAGTGCCTATTGCTCATGAAAACATTGCCATATGTTCTCAACCGAGATAAGAAGGAAAAACAATTTAAGACCTTTGAATTAGTTGACATGGGTTGTCTTTTATGTTTGACAAAACATGGTATTTCCACAAAGGATGAACACCTTAATCAATTGCTCACGCGATCATATCAAATATTAGTACACCAGTGTTTTATGTAGTTAAAATGCTCAAAGAGGAAAAGAGTTCATGGCCCCAACAAACACAACCACTTGAGGCAATAAATGCAAAAGAAAAATATTGCACATAAGAGTTTCTCACAATTAATCTTCAATAAATGATCCCTTTTGCTCTTTAAATAGATATCGTGGACCAATAAGGTGTTAAGTCGTGGATCAATATAGTCATTAATATTGAGGAAAATATGAGTCATTGGATCACTTTATGTCTAGAACATACAGTGGTCGATGAATTACACAATTACAAATGCATACTAAAGAAATGTGCTTTTACCTAAAGACACATTAGACCAAGTTGATCTTAACTAAATCCTAAGTGTCTCAATATTGTTGCATCCCCCTGAAGAACAACTTGGAATAGGATTGAAGGATTTACAAAGGTGAAACAATAGGAGATATTAGAGCCTATCTCCCCTTGATGAAAACTTATTGAACTCCTAACATATGTAGAAGTTTGGAAAACTTTGCTTCTAGAAAAGACTTTGTAAAAATGTCTACCACTTGATCATTTGTATGGACAAAGAGCACTTCGAGAACACGATCTTAAATAGGTTTTCCAATGAAGTGCATGTGAATTTCAATGTGTTTTTTGCACTGTTGTTGAACTGGATATTTGACGAGCTTGATGGCACTCTAATTGTCACATCAGAGTGTGGTTGGATGTTGTTGCTAGAATCCAAACTTTGAAAGGATCTGTCAAATCTACAAGGCTTCTTGACTTGCATTGACCGCTACACAGTACTGTGCTTCTATTGAAGAAAGAGCAAGAGCTTGTTGTTTCTTACAAGCCCAAGTAACAGGTCCATAACCAAGACTAAAAACATATCCTGCAGTATAGTTTCGGTCATCAGGGTTTCCAGCCCAATCTAAAACAATAAAACCAACCAATAAAGGAGTCCTCCTTGAACTGTAATGTATACCAAACTAAATTATACCCCAAATTTTCCGAAGTATCATTTATGTTGCTTTCCAATGGCTCTCATGGGGTGTTTTCATATACCAAGTAACAAGACCAACAATAACGGAAATATCAGGATGGGTACAACTCAAATACAAAAGGCTACCAACTAACTGATGGTACAAAGTGGCATCTACTTTGGGTGTGGTGCAAGTGATAGCAAGTTTGGCTCTAGACTGGAAGAGAGAAGGCGTTGGTTTACAATATTCCAAGTGAAAGCAATGAAGAAGATCACATGCATACTCAAACTAGGAAAGAGAAATTTCTTCCTTGGTTTGCAATACTTGGAGGCCAATGAAATAATGCAAATAACCTAAGTTTGTCATTTCAAATTTCTCCTTGAAGCAATAATTCACATGGTTTAAAAGTTTGGGGTCATTACTAGTGAGAATAAGGTCATCTACACAAAGAACAAGTATTGTGAGATGGTTTCCTACTTTCTTGGTATAGACATTGGAGTCAAAATGATATCTAGAAAAGTTGGTGTCAAGAAGTAAGTTATCCATTTTAACACAACAAACTCGAGGAGATTGCTTAAGACCATAGAAAGGTTTCTTAAGGCGACAAACAAGGTTGGAGTCATTTTGAACATAACCAAGAAGTTATTCCATGTAAATTTCTTCTTGCAGATCCCCATGTAAGAAGGTGGATTTAACATCCATATAATGAACCTCCCATTTATGTGAGGCAACAAGGATTAAAACAAGGTGGATGGAATTCATTTTGGCTACAAGGGAAAATGTTTCATTATAGTCAATTCCTTCAACTTGAGAAAACCCTTTAGGAACTAACGAGACCTTATGGCTTTCAGTACTTCCATATGATGCATACTTAGTTATATACACCCATTTACACCTGACAATTTTGCTTCCTTTGGAAAGAGGTACAAGATACCAAGTATCATTTGTCATTAAAGAACAATATTCTTCATTCATTGTTGTGTCCCAATTTGGATGGTGAAAAGCTTCTACAAATGTTTCTAAACCACGAGTCTTTGAAAATTAAACCAAAATATGGAGGCTTGCTAGAATTATGAACATGTACGATGTTAATATGTATGATCATTGACAAGATCACCGATTGTTTCTCATGTTGTATGGACCCATCTAGGAAGTTGTGGTGCCAGTGCAAGTTCATGTTCAATGGACCCAACTGAAGGAAGGTGAGCAAGTGGAGGTGTATTTTCATCCTCAATATCATCATCAAAAGAATAAACTAAAATAGGATTACTAACAAAAAAATTGGGAAGCGAAGATGGCATAGACACCGAAGATGACTCACAAGTTGAATATGGCACAAATGCTAAATTAAACTCGCAGGTTGAGCTATTTCCATCAAACTTAGCATCTCTCCTAATAATAATTTCATTGGAATGAGGTTGAAGAAGTCTATAACATTTTACATTTTCAGAATATCCAACAGAAATGCACTTCTCACTTTTAGGCTACACTCCTTTCCTTTTCTCATTAGGAATGCGAGCCCATGTTTTGCTACCAAATACACAGAAATGGCTTACATATGGTTTAATTTTTCTCCATGTTTCTTCTGGTGTTATATTTTTTAAAGCCTTTGTGGGAGCGTGATTTGCTATGCAATCAATGCAATTAGTGGCTTCCACCCATTAATGAAGACTTAATCACTTAGATTGGATCATACAATTTGTCATTTCCTTTAATGTGTGATTCTTTCTCTCAACAACACCATTTTGCCGTGGTGTATATGGAAGGGTATGTTGCATCTGAATGCCCTATGCAGTGTAGTAAGTTGCAAATTTGTTGTTAACATATTCACCTCCATCATCTATTCTTAACATCTATAGTTGATGTCCAAATTATTTTTCTACAAGGACCTTGCAAGCCACAAACATGTCAAAAACTTCACTCTTAAGTTTTAAGAAATAAACCCAAGTGCATCTAGAGAAGTCATTAATGAAAGTTAAGAAGTGCTTGCACCCAAAGAAAGAAGGAGAAGAAAACAAACCACACAAATCACTATGAACAAACTGCAAGGGGGATGAGGCATGCCAAGAGGAACGTTTGTCAAAATTGTCCCAATTATTTTTGCTAAGAACATAGCTGGCACAAACACCATCTCTGCAAGAAACAAGAGGAAGACCAATCAACATATTTTGTGTTCATGCCAAATTTTGTTCAAGTCATCACTACGAGCAATACAAACTAATGGAAAAGATGATGATTCAAAGTTGTCAAATTTGTACAACTTGGTGATATCATCAATAATTCCAGATGCTAGGACATGCTTAGGATATTTTAAATCATTGATTACAACTTGGTGAGGTGAAAACTCGGTTGTTTTACCTTCACCTAAATGAGTGATTTGATATACTGATAAAAGGTTGCAGGAGAGACTTGGAACACATAATACATCATTAAAATGATCGTCATTTAATTGAATTATTCCAAACCCTACGACACTAAGAGATATATCATCACAAACAAATATTTGTTTTGTGTTATCAAGAGCATAAAAATGGTTTTATCAATCAATAAGTCATTCATTATAAGAAGAAGTAGATGTCGCATTGAAGAAAAAACCAGAAACATAAAATGCATGTCCATGAGAAGAAGAGATGGAAGAAGAATAATCAAAATTGATGTTGTGCTCCTTCATTGTTGCCTCTAAGGCCTCCATATTTTTAAAACATTTAGACTCTAGATGATCATCTCGCCCACAAAATTGCAATGTCTCTCAGTTTTCGTACTTTTTTATTTTGGTTCTTTGTCACCATTGGATGTAGAAATTGGCCGAGAGGGTTTGGGACCCTTGTTTTGCTTGTTGTTGCGAGGATGTTACTTTTTTGGATGCTTGAATTTATCATTTTTTTGGGCCAGTAAGGCTTTCTTAGATGTATCTACAGTGTCGATCACTCCAAGATGCAAGAGCTTAACTTGCTCTCTAATCAAAGAATCACAAAAAGACTCAAGGGAGGGTGGTGTGTAACCCCTAGAGCTTCTATGGTGGAGTGAAAAGTAGATACAAAAATAGAATATGCACTACCAAACTTAGCAAGAATAGCCTATATACATCAATCATCCTTCATTTCTATTTAGTAAAATTCTAAGTGTTTTGAACTTAGATAGATAATCTTCAATGCAAGAGAAATCATTGAGATTTAAATAAATTAATTGATTTTCAAGTTGTGGGTTTGAATATCATTGTGTTTACCAAATACAACTTCTAGCTTTTTCCAAGCTTCATCGGTCCATTAATTTCTTGAAGGTGAAACCATAAATAACTAGAGATGGACATTTCAATTAATCCATGTGCTTCATCATTTTTATTATCCCATTTGGATTTCTTTGCGGCATAAGTGGGGGCACTTTCTTTTCCCAAGGTAATCTGGTAATTTTTTTTACTTTGTAGTACATCCTCCATACAAGATTTTCATGAGAAGTAGTTGGTATTGGTAAGCAAAAGATCACTTATACTATCCACATTAAAATATGCAGGTAATATGGTTTAAAAATAAAAAACTAACTATGCGGATGGAAAGCTCTAAAAAAAATAGGTAGTTAAAAAAAGAATGGCACTAAAAACAAACTTCATATGAGAAAGTTATGCCCTTTTTTAAGAAAGGCATAAAAGATATCTAAGGTGCCACGTAGCAGGTAGAGGTTGGCCCAAGTCACCGAGTAAAAAAATTCCTTTCATTTTCTGAATTTGACTATTAGCTCACTTTTACAAATAAGTTAATTATGAAATAACCCACTTTTATAAAATAAGTGAGAGCCATTTTTTACAATGAAGTTACTTTATAAATTAAACTTGCATGCAAAATGTAACTTAAAAAAAAACAAAACATTAAAGTTACTTTAGTGATTTACTTTTATAATTTAAGTAAAATGCACTTTACAGTGAATTTATGTGATAACTCAAAGTTGCATGAACGTTTTGAAAAAATAATTTAAAGAAAAGCTTGAAGTCAAGACCTTTTATTAAACAAGTGTTGCATGGTAGCGTAGTCCCTGCCGGGTTGGAATGGGAATAAATGAACAGGTATGGAGGGATCGTGGGAGAATGAGAATCCCGAAGTACCGGAGACACATGGAAACCGCGTGCGAACACGTGGCAAGCAGCAGGCAGGACATATGGTATCCATGTAGAAAAGGACACGTGGCACTCTGGGACACGCCAGCCATAAGATGTCAGGCTGCTACATGACTTTGGGAGTTTTCCTTCTAGAACAAACACAGTTCCCCTGAAGCCCGGAGCCCCGAAGAGCCGGAGTCCCGAATTCCCAAATTAGTTAATGATAATATTATATTAATATCGGGTCAACAAGTAATTAGCGAGAAAGTCACTTTGTGAGAAATTTGTTCCATCGCTAAATATGGCCAGGGGAGTTATAAAATTGGCAGGTCGATAAAACTTTAGCAGGGACGCTATAGTGCTAGGGTCGCCCAGATGGCACAGTGGAAACTGATCGACGACTCACATTCATTTCGGAAAGAGAAGGCGCCCGAGTGTTAATCTCCTAGAGCAATTCTGGCATTGAAACCATTTAGTTTTTGAAAGTATTCTCATTCTAATTATACTGTGTTTTGCATAATCCATCTTGCTTTTATTTTCTTAATAAGATTTTGTAATTTTTCCTATTACCAATAGTGCAGCAGATAGCTACTAAAAAGCACATATATCCCCATCACCTGTAACTTGATATATTGTTAGAGTCTGACTTGCCATGTTGGAAATTTCCATTCCTACGTTGTAGGTTTTATCTCTTTAATGTATCTATGAAATTCATTTATAATGGTCTTTGTATACTTCCAACTAACTTTCATCCCAATATTTAGAGTCAACTTCAATTTTCATAGTCAATTCTTTAATTTTTCCCATGGACAAAGTAAGCAACATTCATTTCATTCTATTAAGTAGATCATATGGCTTGTCTGTCTCTATATGTGTTAGGATAAATAAAGTTATATCTGGTGGCAACAAAACAAATATATATTTTTTTGAAAATGTGTTCAATGTCAAAGATTCTTTGATCTTCTTGTGTGACCTCTGTGTTTGCTAGCTCTCTCTCTCTCTCTCTCTCTCTCTCTCTCTCTCTCTATATATATATATATATATATATATATATAAGTATTCTATAAAAATCATTTCAGCATAAAAAAGTTACAACATTGCCATGTCTATCCGAGGACTGTAGTTACTGAATTGCCCCGTGGGGAAACCAATTCAGCTAACCTACCAAGTCCAAAACCATTGTTTCAGAAAACTAGTCATATAACATAATTGAGCAATTGGAGCGGAATCGCCTCGTGGGGAAACCGATTCACCTAGGCTTATAGACCCTCTAGGACCAACATAAGACAATTATAACAGATTTTAACTGAAAAGACAAGTGGCAAAATATAAACAAAACAACTAGCAGGCCATGTAGTCTGACGTTGTGGACGTGTTGTGTGTCGCCGTATCCAAGGTGGGTTCCTAGAACGTTGGAGTCGAGTCTGGTGCTACGTCGTCCACTGGATACCTTTGCATAACTAGGACCAATATCGTCTCTGAGTCCACTGGTGCATTTGGTGCCGCTTTTGATGGGTGGCAAGAACCATGCAAAGAGGAGAGCATCTGCAGGATTTGTGTCCCCTTTCTATCCAGGACTTCCAGGCGAAAGAGTAGGTTGTCCACCTCTTTGCGAACCTCAAACACTAGGTCTTGCAGAATTGCAAGTCCGTCTTAGAATTTTGCACAGGCAGCGCAGTCTGAGCAGGAGTGGGGTTGTTCCAGATGCTTCTCATGGAAGTCAAAGGTACCTTCGCGTGGAGATTGGACTGGTAGCGAGTGCACTGGCCAAGGCGTGGGAGATGAGTTCTCGGGTCAATTGGGAGGGACAACCAGGGTGGGTTGCGAAGAGGAGGCCAAGTCCAGTATAGGCCCTGGGTTAAAGCCCAGTGAGTTCTCGAGGAGGTCGAACCATTCAACTCTACACCCCCAGAGCGAGGAGAGAGGCGGGAGACCACTGGGACTATGAGAAGACTGACTCGAAGAGGCTAGCGAGGAGGGTGATGAGCTGTGTGAGGGTGTGGGGGCAGGCGGGGGTCGAATTGCCAAGTGTGACCAATTTTGGTGCCAAGTCGAACCGCGCTTGGACTTTCCACACAGTCTCGACATGGCTGGAGCAAAGCGAAGGTAAGCAGGCACAAGGAAATGGCGAGAATGGTTGGTGAGCACTAGAGGAGGGCGCAAACCGCGGGATGGCTCTGGAAAGACAGGATAAGGATGGAGAAGACGCTGGTGAGCTTCATGGTATGAATACCAGTGCGAGGGGTGGACGCACACATGCATAGGTGACTAGAGTAATGGTGGATCCAGCTATCGGACGAGAGGCCATAACAGAGCGCACTAGGAGCATTAATGGCGCTATGGTAGCAATGAATTGGTTTTAATTCCATGGTGTGTGTAACATCTCGATCTTTCACGCACTGAGCGAACTTATTCTTTGAGGATGCTTGCGTGCAAGTGATCCAGGTTATTATACTATTGGTTGTTTTGATTATGATTATGAGATATCGTGGATTTGATGATATGTTATTTTGTTGTATTTACATAGACAGGTGTTATTGATTGGGTTGTCTTGAGTGTGCAGGACTCTGGACACTGAGGATGCAGAGGCATCGATGAAACCCTTTGGACTTTGGATTGAGTCAGGGAGTGGACTGTTAGAGTTTGAATGTTGATGATGTGACATATGTACATATGATTAGTGTCACATACCCACTACCTCAATCAAATTTTTCTGGTCTTCTGCCGAGTTAGAACCCTCGAATTACCTATGGAGGCCTAGCGCAAGCTAGCTCTTTCTCTCTTTCTCCGTTCCCATGTGATCGCGGGTCATGATCATGGTTCAATTAAACGCAGTGCCTATTTGTATTTCGCGCCTCGGCGCTACAGTGATATCAAATCGTTCGACTTTGCAACCGCCGAACCTCGACAGGGCTAGCGACCGACCAATAGGGACAAATCCCTACAGAGTTAGCAAATGGCCAATGAGAACAGGCCCCGTCACACGGTTAAGTGGAGTACATGTGGTAGAGGGGAAATACGACACGATAGACAATAGGACAGGAGGGGGCCCCATTTCACACGCCACACAATTTCAGACCCCCCCCCCTTATTAAAGGCAGAATGGCAAGGGGGGTCCGGAATTCACCTGAGCACCGTTGATCAAGGTGAATTAATCTCAACCGTTCGAGAGTTGCACGTTCGATTTCGGACCCCCCCCACTGCTAAAGGCAGAACAACAAGGGGGATCCAGAATGAAACCTCAGCCGTAGATCTGGGCGGGTGGATTCTGGCCATCCATATCTACTTGTTACTTATCTTAAGGAGTCTTCGCGCCCCGACTTAAAGTTGACGTCTCTTCCTCTCATCGGACGGTCGTTACAGACCCTGAGATTCCCTAAAGGAATCTCGTCTGTTCATCGGGACTTAGCCACATGCTAACATCTCGACATTATGGGTCAGGATTTATCAAGGCAAGAGCCTGAGTTTTTGTCAACGGAACTCCTGAATCCCCAATCCCCGATTTTCCGAAACGGGTAATTTCTTGACAGGTCGCCTCCTTAAATCGGACGGTCCACGACTGCTACGGGGTTTCCACCATGGAAAGTCTTGATCCCTTGTCACTAGGACTCCCAATCTCGCGATTCCCGATTTCCTGAAATGGGAGATCTCATGACACGTGACCTCCATCAATCGAACGGTTCAGATCTATCCTGGGGTTTTCACCACGGAAAAATCCCGAGCCCTCGTCATCAGGATTCCCGATTTCCCGAATTGGGAAATATTACGACACGTGGCCTCCGTCACCGGACGGTTCAAATCTAACCCGGGGTTTTCACCACGGAAAATCACGAGCCCTCGTCATCAGGATTCCCGATTCCGCGATCCCCGATTTCCCAAATTGGGAAATCTTACAACATGTGGCCTCTGTCATAGGAAGGTTCAGATCTAACATGAGGCTTTCGCCCCTATACACTGGGGTCTTAACCCTCAGGTAACTCTTGATAGATCCAACGACTGTGAGGTTTTCCAGCCAAGATCTGATGGCTCAGATTGGTTCCTACCCGTGCATTCTTCCACATCTCCCTGGACATGGAAAAATCAACGGTCCAGATACCCCCATGGACCTTGAAGATATAGGGTCCCGAATTCTTTGCTGTCCACGAAGACACATAAAACAAAGGGGTAAGGCATTTAACACCCTACTCACTCCTACCAATCTAACGATCATGCGTGACCACATGTTTCCCGATTGAATCTCATCCGTTGATTCGATACTTCATCCTTATGTTGTCATCTCGGGTTTTCAAGAGGATCATTCCTCCCCGTCCAGGGTTACTAAGGCCTTACGCCTTCACATTCGCTTTCCCGGTTCTTGATGGGATTTTCAAGGAGGGTATCTCTATGGGGAGGTTCTTACTTGGGGTACTATTCTGAGGCATATAAGGGTACCTTTCTCCCATGAATCAGACATGCAGTCTGAATTAGGTCAATAAGCATATAAATAGAGATTCATGAAGACATAAGCCATACGTAGTCTTTCCATTATAAACATGCATCTACTAGTATTGATCACAAACACCCTACATACATTCTTACAATGAAATCATTCAAAGTTCCACAACTTATGGGCATAATTATTAGAATAAACATATATGTTTCAAGATGCCAAAGGCAAAACACTTATCAGAAATAACACCAGGGGTTAAGCAACTGCTGAGAGGGGTGCTCGTTTCCACCCAACCGTAGGCTCAGCGACTCCCAGCGGATTTACCACTAGCCACCCCCGAGCTGAGACCACGATGCTGAGAGACTGCGTCTCTGTTTGCCAATGACCAGGAGCGAAGGTTACTCTCCTTCCTCTCTGCTATCACTCACTCTGCGTATTTCCAGAGTTCTCTTCCTCCCCTCGTGTCTGCCCCCAATCACTTCTACCCCACGCCTTATCCTCTTGCGAGGTTGCATGTGGCACGATTTCCCTCGCGTTGGTCAGTCATGATGGCTCTACGGATGGGCGGTTCACCTCCCCAGCCCTCATTAATTCCTGAGGAGCCATCAACCTGCCAGCCTGCGAGAGATTTAATTCAGGGCCAGCGAGCCGCTTTTGGTTCTCCAGGCCAGTGAAGTCCAAATACGGTATTAATTCCCGGTGGAAGTTAACGCCACCTTTCCAGGTGCCTTCCACCGCCATCGTGATCTCTTTTTTCTGCACATCCCCTCTCAGCAGTCCTGCAATATAAATGCATTATGTTATTCACATTCATTGACCTTTTCCATAAGGTCCATTCACATCACACATTCACATTCATGAGTTTGCCACAGTTTTGGCTAGTCTAGTTATTTTTACAAACTGGGGGAAATAGGGTGTTACAATTCTCTCCCCTTTAAAGGAACATCGTCCTCGATGTTCTTATCTTTTAACATGAATTGTATGTACAGAAGTAAACAAAATCGGATATGCCTGTCTCATGGCATCCTCCATTTCCCATGTAGCCTCATCTGGGCCAAAATGTCTCCATTGCACCTTTATCTGTGCAATGGTTCGGTTCTCAAGCGGGGTTTCCTTTCTGTCCAATATGCATTGGGGTTCTGGTAGAAATTCTCCCTCCGGTTCAACCTGGATCACAGACCAGTCAATTATATGATTAGCATCATGTACATATTTCTTCAATATTGAAACATGGAAAACATTATGTGCTTTTACTGTGGGAGGAAGTGCTAGCCGATAGGCTACAAGTCCCACTCTATCTAGAACCTCAAAGGGTTTACAATACCGGGGTGCCAACTTGGCACAAGCTCCAATTTTCAGGGAACTCCTTCTGGGCTTAATTCTAAGATATACATGGTCTCCCAATTTGAACTCTCTTGGAGTTCTCTTTTGATCAACATAACTTTTCTGTCGGTTCTGAGAAACCTTCAGATTTTGTTTTATCTGAGTCACTTGTTGTTCCATTTCTTTCAACATGTCGGGTCCAAAAGAAATCCTATTTACAGGATTACTCCAGCTGACTGGAGTATTACACGGTCTACCATAGAGGACCTCGAAGGGACTCAT
>ML808470.1:89563-105770 GCA_009831015.1 Picea engelmannii
GGGCATTGGTTAACCCAAATGGCACTACCACAAACTCATAGTGACCATACCGTGTCCGGAAAGCGGTTTTATGGATGTCTTCACCCTTGATTCGGACTTGATGGTATCCCGACCTCAAGTCAATCTTTGAGAAAATAGACGCAGCTCCCAACTGATCGAATAGATCATCGATCTTGGGCAAGGGGTACTTGTTCTTTATGGTTACTTTATTGAGTTGTCTATAATCTATACACAGTCTAAGGGTGCCATCCTTCTTTTTCACAAACAGGACTGGTGCTCCCCATGGGGACACGCTGGGTCGAATATAACCCTTATCCATCATTTCTTTCAATTGCAATTTGAGTTCCACTAACTCAGGCGTGCTCATCCGGTAGAGTGTCCTAGACACCGACACCGCTCTTGGTGCGAGCTTTATCGAGAAGTCAATGTCTCTTCTCGGTGGTAGACGCGATACCTCTTCCGGAAACACATCTCTGTATTCTCTCAGGATAGGGTGATCATCAAGGATTGCTTTAGCACCTTCGATTGTTTTCAACACCTGTATTGCATATAGGGGGCATCCCTTTCGACAATACTTTCTCATTTGCAGGGCTGATATTTGCCTCACCGAGACAGGTTTTTGGATCCTTTGGAGGGTTATTCTTTTTCCTTCTTGGCTCACACATTCTAAGGTTTTATGGTAACAGTCCAAATTGGATTTATGGGCGGCCATCCAGTCCATACCAATCAATAGATCGTATGATCCCAGGGGTAATACATTAAGGGTTGCTTGGGTGGGGAATTCACCCAACATTAACTGGCAGGCTGGTATGACCTCTGCTACCCTTCTTTTGGTGCCAGTGGCTAACTGTACCAACCATGGCTTGGTTTGCTTCTGTGGATGTAGTTTACACTTATCAACAGCTCTAGGGGCTATATAACTCAAATTTGAACCAGGGTCAATCAAAATAGAGACTAGATGGTTGAAAATCATACCTTCCATTTCCACCACTCAAGCTTGGTGGTCATCTTGGTTATTATCCAAGGCTGCATAAATCTGCGGCACACTCCTTGCCACATCATTGACTGTGGTAGCTTCCTGAATGTTATAAACTTTGTGACTGTTTTGCTGTCAGTGTGGACAGTCTCTCAGGGGATGCTCTTTTCCGTAACCCCAGCATTTCAGAGGTTCTCTCTTTGGGTTATCAGTCTTCACTGGTATAGGTCCAGAAGTTTTATTTCCGCCTGATGATGGAAATTTCTGCTGGAGTACACTCCGGGCTGGAAAGTTCATTCTGGGGTTCTTCTTGTAGTTTTTAAATCCTGAGGATTTGATCCCCTTTTTCTGAAATCTCGAACCACTCTTCTGTTTCCAGTCTCCACGAGACTCTACCCGATGTCCATATTGTTCATGAGAATATGTTGCTTTTCAAATAGTGTCTTCTAAGGTCTTTGGCTCATCGAATTCGATTCGGTTCCGGTATTCCTTGGGTAGCCCATTGATGAAGCGTTGCGCCTTTGCCTTCTCTACTTTGATGTAGGGTACATATCTCAATAAGTCGAGGAATTTGTTGACATATTCCTCTATAGTGAGTTGTCCTAGTTTGAGTTCATAAAACTCTTTAGCCTTCTCGTCGAAATATCTTTCCAACAAATACTTCTTCCCGAAGTACTTTTCAAACTGTTTCCAAGACAGGTCCTCCTCGCAGACCCCTTTCATATTCTTAAAGTCTTTCCACCAGATGGATGCTTTTCTGTTTAGATTGAAACTGGCCACTCGGGCCTTTAAATTCTCTGAAAAAATCATGGACTCTGAAATATTTTTTCAATCCAAGTAGCCAGTCCTCAGCTTCCTCTCCCTTCTTTATCTCACCGTCGAAGGAGGGAGGTTTGGCCTTTCTGAATTCCTCAAATTTATGACCCTTGGAAGTCTTTTGCTTCTTCTGTTTCCTTCTAGAATAGGAACTGGTCCTGCTGTTGGAAGAGCCTTCTGAATCGCCAACTTCCTTCTCTTTGGAATCGTCTCGCACTGGTCCTTTACCTCTGGGGTGGACCTTTCTTGAGGTGCTTCTCTCAGTATGGCCACTGATACGACCATGTTTCTGCATCTCGTGTTCATGCTATATTTGTCGCTGTAGGTCGGATAAGCTCTGCAGTAAAACTGCATTAATTTCGGTTTGCTTTTCTTGTTCTTTCACCATCCTTTCATTGTCGGCCTTGCAACTTTGCAATTCAACCATGAGACTCCTCACAATCTCGGCTAGATTTGGAGGGGTTCCCATTGTTCTTCTTTCGTCAGACTCTTTGTCTCTATTACGGTAGCCTTCTCCCATCTCTTGGGGAGTCACCATTTTCTGCGTCTGTAAATTCCCGTGGCTGATCGTCCGCTTGACAGAAAAGACAAACGCTGGTTGTTAGTCAAGAGTTAGATACATTTTCATAACCCGCACATAAATTCATATTTTCACATGCATACCCATATAACAACGTTTTTTTTTTTTTCATTGGGTCTTAATCCTTATCTATCCAGCCATCTCATTTGCAAGAGACTCTACCTACTTTAGTAGGTAGCCATCGTAACACTAAAACAGGACATCGAAGTTCATGTCTCAGATTACAGTTTCATCTTGCAATCCTTCTTCTCAAGGAGATAACACAGATGACAATGTCTTCTTACGCGGCTCGTGCCTGAGCCCAAGCAGGCCAAGTGTTGTAACCATGCTCTGATACCAGTTTGTCACATACCCACTACCTCAATCAAATTTTTTTGGTCTTCTGCTGAGTTAGAACCCCCGAATTACCTATGGAGGCCTAGCGCAAGCTAGCTCTTTCTCTCTTTCTCCGTTCCCATGTGATCGCGGGTCATGATCATAGTTCAATTAAATGCAATGCCTATTTGTATTTCGGGCCTCGGCGCTACAGTGATGTCAAACCATTCGACTTTGCAACCGCCGAACCCCGATAGGGCTAGCGACCGACCAATAGGGACAAATCCCTACAGGGTTAGCAAATGGCCGATGAGAACAGGCCCCATCGCACGGTTAAGTGGAGTACAGGTGGAAGAGGGGAAATACGACATCATAGACAACAGGACAGGAGGGGGCCCCATTTCACACGCCACACAATTCCGGACCCCCCCCTATTAAAGGCTGAATGGCAAGGGGGGTCCGGAATTCATTTGAGCACCGTTGATCAAGGTGAATTAATCTCAACCGTTCGAGAGTTGCAAGTCCGATTTCGGACCCCCCCCCACCGCTAAAGGCAGAACAACAAGGGGGCTTCAGAATGAAACCTCAGCCGTAGATCTTGGCGGGTGGATTCTGGCCGTCCAGATTTGCTCGTTACTTATCTTAAGGAGTCTTCGCGCCCAGACTTAAAGTTGACGTCTCTTCCTCTCATCGGACGATCATTACAGACCCTGAGATTCCCCGAAGGAATCTCGTCCGTTCATCGGGACTTACCCACTTGCTAACGTCTCGACATTATGGGTCGGGATTTATCAAGGCAAGAGCCCGAGTTTTTGTCAACGGAACTCCCGAATCCCCGATCCCCGATTTCCCAAAACGGGTAATTTCTCGACACGTCGCCTCCTTAAATCGGACGGTCCACGACTGCTCCGAGGTTTCCACCATGGAAAGTCCCGATCCCTTGTCACCAGGACTCCCGATCGCGCGATTCCCGATTTCCCGAAATGGGAGATCTCATGACACATGACCTCCATCAATCGGACGGTTCAGATCTATCCCGGGGTTTTCACCACGGAAAATCCCGAGCCCTCGTCATTTGGATCCCCGATTCCGCGATCCCCGATTTCCCGAATCGGGAAATCTTACGACACGTGGCCTCCGTCATCGGACGGTTCAGATCTAACCCGGGGTTTTCACCACGGAAAATACCGAGCCCTCGTCATCAGGATTCCCGATTTCCCAAATTGGGAAATCTTACGACACGTGGCCTCCGTCATCGGATAGTTCAGATCTAACCCGGGGCTTTCGCCCCTATACACTGGGGTCTTAGCCCTCGAGTAACTCCTGACAGATCCAACAACTGTCGTGTTTTCTAGCCGAGATCTGACGACTCAGATTGGATCATACCTGTGCATTTTTCCACATCTCCCTGGACGTGGAAAAATCAACGATCCAGATACCCCCTTGGACCTTGAAGATCTAGGGACCCGAATTCTTTGTTGTCCACGAAGACACAGAAAACAAAGGGGTAAGGCATTTAACACCCTACTCACTCCTACCAATCTAACAGTCATGCGTGACCACAGGTTTCCTGATTGAATCTCGTCTGTCGATTCGATACTTCATCCTTATGCTGCCATCTTGGGTTTTCAAGAGGATCGTTCCTCCCCGTGCAGGGTTATTAAGGCCTTACGCCTTCACATTCGCTTTCCCAGTTCTTGATGGGCTTTTCAAGGAGGGTATCTCTATGGGGAGGTTCTTACCTGGGGTACTATTCTGAGGCATATAAGGGTACCTTTCTCCCACGAATCAGACATGTGGTCTGAATTAGGTCAGTAAGCATATAAATAGCGATTCATGAAGACATAAGCCATATGTAGTCTTTCCATTATAAACATGCATCTACCAGTATTGATCACAAACACCTTACAAACATTCTTATAATGAAATCATTCATAGTTCCACAGCTTATGGGCATAATTATCAGAATAAACATATATATTTCAAGATGCCAGAGGCAAAACACTTATCATAAATAACACCAGGGGTTAAGCAACTGCTGAGAGGGGTGCTCGTTTCCACCCAACCATAGGCTCAACGACTCCCAACGGATTTACCACTAGCCACCCCCGAGCTGAGACCACGATGCTGAGAGACCGCGTCTCTGTTTGCCAGTGACCAGTAGCGAAGGTTACTCTCCTTCCTCTCTGCTATCACTCACTCTATGTATTGCCAGAGTTCTCTTCCTCCCCTCGCGTCTGCCCCCAATCGCTTCTACCCCACGTCTTATCCTCTTGTGAGGTTGCGTGTGGCGCGATTTCCCTCGCGTTGGTCAGTCATGATGGCTCTACGGATGGGCGGTTCACCTCCCCATCCCTCATTAATTCCTGAGGAGCCATCAATTTGCCAGCCTGCGAGACATTTAATTTGGGGCCAACGAGCCGCTTTTGGTTTTCCGGGCCAGTGAAGTCCAAATATGGTATTAATTCCCTGTGGAAGTTAACGCCACCTTTCCAGGTGCCTTCCACCGCCATCGTGGTCTCTTTTTCTGCACATCCCCTCTCAACAGTCTTGCAATATAAATGCATAATGTTATTCACATTTATTGACCTTTTCCATAAGGTCCATTCACATCACACATTCACATTCATGAGTTTGCCACAGTTCTGGCTAGCCCAATTATTTTTACAAACTAGGGGAAACAGGGTGTTATAATTAGATGTTATGATGATTGATTATTATTGCTGACATGATTCGTTGAAGGATGCAAGCTGACGATAGCTTGCCGACCAGACTCACATTTGGAGTAGAGAGGCCACGCATGACAACCAGAGACATTGAGGGAGAGGTGTGGCAGCAGCCCTACCTCAACATACTAGCACTCCCGTCGTGGCTCGAACTGTAGGTTGACGATTACCTAGTTCAAGGAGACCCACGATGCCATGAGGGCAGACTGTGATAGTCACTCACGATGTTTCTAAGGGGCACACAATAAGGTAGGGGCCTTATTCCTTGCAGGCCCTTAGTCTCCCAGAAGATCACCTGGCGGAGTATTGACTCCAGGGGTTTGACGTCTACCAAATTTAGTCAAGAGGCGAGTGGCACCCTTGGAGCACATAGTGTGTCTTGAGGAGCACGTAATGCATCTTGAAGGGCACGTCGCGCAAATAAAACGGAAAGAGACGAGTGACACCCTTGGAGCACGTAGTGCATCCTAAAGGGCACATCGCGATTTTAATTGGTAAGTTAAAAAACCTAGTGCCCAGAAAACTATGCCTCCTTAGGACCTGGTCGGCCTTAAAATAATAATGTGATAAGTAAAGTTTAAATAACTATTTTTTCCCTTAAAAAAATTGTCGCCCAGCCTAGTGAAATTAAAACTTAGGTCTAAGTAGAACATGTGGATAAAGAAAAACTAAATAAACATGTAGCAAGAAGGGGGGTAAGAAATTCAATCTTAATTATTAATGTAAAGATTATAATGGAGGATTAAATTTAATAAAAGGGTAAATGGTTGTTTTTATCTACACTTGGTAAATTTATTTTTGTTAAAAAGGAAAAGCGTGGGGGGGAGGGGGGGGGCGAGGGGGGACTTAAAAGAAAATGAAACTTAAAGAAAAGGGGAAACTTAAAGAAAAAGTTGAATGTCTAACTTGGTAAGGAGTCTAGCCTTGGAACTTTCTATTTATGAAGTCAACTAGGAATTTAGTAAGGCGTAAGTCATTTAAGAATTGTAAGGGAATTTTGGGATACCGAGGAGCATTTTTAGGAATGCTTTTATGTCGGTGAGGGAAATAAGAATAATTAATTAATTAATAAAATTTATTTTCTGGTGCAACTAGGGGATCGAGCGTCATGTGTACGGTGGAGGTTTTTCCTTATTAAATAAATGAAAAAGGAATCTAATGAGGATTTGGGAAACTAATGACTAAGAAACTCTATAAAAAAGATGGCGGAGGAGGAGTATGGGGACATCGGGCTTGCGTAATGTTATGCTGCCAAATTTTATTTTGACTGAGTTTCTTTTGTGGGAGTTGAGATACCCAGCTCGGGTAATGAGTGGTAGGTCGACCTTGCGAGGCGATCTGGGTGCTAACATTCTCTGATATTGTGTGCGTGGCCCCTTTGCATCTTGGGGGGCTCAGGGGGAAGAAGATAACCCCTAGCATTGGTTGGGAGGTACTGGTGAGGTCTCATTGGTCGGCAAGCAAGATCTGGATGGAGCGAGCGCACGGGAGGACATCTTAGCCTCGTCGTCGTCAGTAAAGGTACGCCAATTAAAGTTGTTACTTGTGGTAAAATTTAGTTTACACTTGTTTATTTTACTGTATCCGGATGACGATTCATTGCCATGAGCTTTCCTTGAGAATTTTATTATCAATGTAATTCCCTTGTCGTTTGATTCATCCTGTAAGAAACATTTCCTGCGCTTTTGTATCTCCTGCCTGCGTTTTCTTATTCCTTGACTGCGCTTTTATTTCATTATTTGCTTCTCCACAGAGAAGATCTGGATGCAGATTTGTGTTTTTATCCTTTATTCTGTGATCCTTAAATATATTAGTCTATGTCTGAGCAGTCGTCTAGGATCCGAATCGACGGTCTTTCACTACGGTGTTAAGGATTTAGATTCAAATGCCCTACTTTCATGTGCATGGATAATAAGTGTAGGATCATTCCTCTGCCAAGCGTTTATTTGTAGCGAGTTCCTCTGCGTTTTCCCTTGAGTTATAATCTCGACACCCTCTCTTTTTACTTTAGTTTTCACCGTGCGTTTACACCTTGTTTTCACCCTCACTTTACCCAACGTTTCCACTTCATTGCTTTGTGTTTCCGCTTCATTGCTCTGCGTTTCCATATCCCCGATGACTGCGTGATGACTGCATGGGTAATACTTAGAGTGCGCAATGTGCATGCGCTATCGTTAGACTAGATTTTTATTGGTATTTACTCAACTATCTAGTTATAGATTTTTATTGTTCCATAGTTATAGATTTTATTGTTATTTACACAACGATTTTATCAATAGCGATTTTATGATTTCCATTGCGATTTTGTATTTATATCCACAGAACGATTTTAAATAATAATGAATGACAATGTTTTATACAAACAACAATTTGTATATGTGAATGTCTGACAACGATTTTGAAATCCCAACTGTAAATGATTTACGCAATAGTTAGTTTCCACCTTAAATTACTTTTAACCGCGGAGGGTGAGGCAAAGCCTTCTCCCATTGTTTCCACTTGTTCTGTGCCTGCTGCTTCTTGTCCAGGTGGATGGCGCCTAGATCTATAAGACCTCGAATGCAGTGAGTGGTGTTCGACCTCAGACAGACTTCGTTTCTTCTAGAACTAATTAAATCCCGCAGCTTGATATTTGTCCAAACTTGTATAACTGCATTTGCTCTGCTTTGTGTTTTAGCAGTATTTTATTCTGACTTTCAAGCTTGACCTTTACATAGTCGTTTTCGAGCGTTGTATCAGTTTGGGAGAGCAACAATTAGTTGTTGGGTACTGGTAGGCCCCGAGCATTACTAATCATTCCTTTAGCTCAATCATACCTGACAATTCTCACGAGAAACCCGCAATCTCCTCTTCGTAATTGAGCAGTGAGTTTAACGTTGAATCCTTTTTCTTGGGCCACACAATAGTCAGGTATTGCTTGTCTTTATCTGCGTTCAATGTATCTCTGCACTTAAACGAACTCAGGAGAACTTTGCGATTTCAAATCATCTCTGCGATTTCAAACTTATCTCTGTGTTTTCTGTTATGAATAATCTCTGCGTCTTTCCCAGGAATTAGCTCTGTGATTTCCTTTATTTAGACAACAATATATTTATAATGTAGACATGCTCCTGATTCACAGTCAGATGATGTGGTATGCGATTTGGATTCTACTGTCCATTATCTTGGGAGGAATACGGTTATAAAATAATGCAGTGCTTTTGTCACCCTGAATGTCTAATTAACTGCCTACATAATATTTTAGTCACAACCTCTCTTCATAGGGTTTTCAATGGACATGCCAATGAGATATAATGGGTAGCACGCAGTGGGTGAATTGTGTTATCCTTTACATGCCTATTACAATAGGAGGGAAGAAATAAAAAACTAATAACCTGTTTTGTCAGGCTGTTGTCAAATGAACTGTTTATATATTACTCCGGTTAGAGAAATGTGCACATAAGCTGTGCCTTTCACATAGAAGTCAGATTTTATAATCTACTTTTAGAGGGTGAATAAAGTCGTCATTTCCTTTTGGTACTGAGAGCGTGGGTGCATTTATAGAAATGCATTTTTTTTTTCGTCCAATGCTTAAACTCAATCATGAGTATTCTTGCAATGCACCTAATTAGTATTATTATATTTAATAATTATTTTGTAAAATCTCTTATATCTTATATGCTATAAATTATAATATGTCAGTCTTCTAGACTGCATGTCATCATATCTTGTATCCTTTACTTTTAATATATAATTAATCATTCTTTTGGACAATATGGGATTTGTCCCTATAATCATGACTTCCTATGGCATGCCTTTACTACCGCAAGGTATGTCCCAATAGGTATCAAAGAAAGTTGATTTCCGGACTGTGGTCATTCTCTCTGGCTGACATCCATTCTTCAATCCCTTCATTTGATCTCTACCTATGTCGCATGAGTTTTCAGAATGGGGGTACGTTGGGAACATGGGTATGAGTATCTGATACGGCTAGAAGCTTCACCCAAATTTGCAGTAAGTGGCAAGTTGGGAGCAACATTATATATAAGAATATAAAAATTAAACTTAAATTAGAAATATTGATTTGTAATTGATAAATTTAAATTATAATATTATTGTACTAAGTAACATAAACATAGAAAGTTTAAAATTTACATTGTCCAAAATTTCAAACTTCAAAAAAACCACAGAAGTGTGACAAGTAAAATGCCTCCAGTGATTGTTTTCTTCATGCTGATTAGGAAACACTTCAACGCTTACTTGATGTTGCTTAGCAGTTTGCAACACTTAATTCATTTGCTCTTCAGAACGAGGACTTTTTTTAATCCCATAACTTTTGTTCCCTATACAATGGGCAACCATCCTTGGGTAGTTGCCCCTAAACATGACTCCGCGCACATTGCAAGAGTTTTTTAGGATAATAAATTTTGTTGTCAAGTTTGGTGATGAATTGCAAGAATGGAATGTTAGCTGGATCCATTAGATCAAAGTTGAAAGTTGAAACACCTCTAAAAGGAATTTGAAAAAAAAAAAAAAAATTGCACTAACTATGCGTCGCCTGTAGTCGTAACGACTCGGGGTTGTTACAGTGTGGGAGGGGGGCAGGGGCATGCGCCCGTCACGTGGTTGGTGCCTTGTTGGCAGTCGCCATTCCCATCCTCGCGGCACCTGTCCTACACTAACACACCATCCGAGGGATTGTCTATAACAAGAGCCTTGTCCATACATCTTTGGAGGGTTGGATGCGTCTGGTGGGTTCAAGCCAGGCAGAGAAGGTCCTCTCCTTCCAAGGAAACTCCAGTGTTGGCTAGATCGTCTGCATTCTGATTTGCTTTTCATCTCACATGTCAGGGGATGAGAGCTTGGTGAGGCACAATGAGAGTCACAATGGTCCTAAGCCCGTATGAGAGTCGCCAACATGGTGAGATTTTTTTCGGATCTGCTCCATTTAGAATTTTCACGAAGAGATTGAGAACGACTTGTGAGTCCACTTCCATAATCAGTTTATGATAACCCTGAGCTAGAGCGATTTGCAGACCTTTTGTAAGACCCCGCAACTTTGCCACATTGTTAGAAGTGTGACCCATGCTTCCCGCTGAGATGAGCAAAATGTTCCCCTGTTGGTTGAAGAAGACCACTCTAAAGCCTGTTGCCCCCGAATTTCCTTTGGAAACCATGTTGAAATTTATCTTGATAAAACCTTCAGGTGGAGGGGACCAATGAGAGGGGTTGTCCTTGAGCTTGGATCGCTAGGGTGAAGTGGAGGATATTAGTTTTAAAACGAGATTCCAGCTATCCATGATGCCCTATTCTTGTATTGGACAAATAAGGTCTGCTTCTGTCCAATGCTGCAGACTAATTGTTTTTATGATGTTGTTGCAACTTTGAGTCCAGATAAATTTCCAACCTCTCCGAGTATTTCAAAAGATTCTCATGTTTCTTTCTTTCCAAAGTTGTCATAGGATGAAACCGAGAAGTAGATGCCAGATGCGGTTCAAAATGGGCGATTGAAAGGCCACGTCCCACCACTCTTCAATAGTCATTCTAAGGATCTCTCGCTTACGATCTGAAATGCGCATGACTGACGCGCATTGATCCCAGACTTGGGAGCTGTAGGTACAAATATTTAGTAGGTTATTTTTCATTTCCGCTTCCTTCATGCCAAGTGGACATATGGAGGGCCCTGTGAATCCCCGTTTCATGAGATTGTCCCAAGTGAGAATGCTACCATGAGCCACCAACCAAAGGAAGGTACTGACTTTAGGCCAATGCTTGAAAGACCAAATTTTAGTCCAAACTTTCTCAGGGGGAGGGTGAATGAGGTCTGCCTTGATGGCATAAGCTTCTTGGATATTGAAAGTGCACCGTGAAGAATGTCCCCATCAAAGGATGTCCTCTCCCTATAAAATTTGAATTTTTCTGGCACTGATCAAGTTGTACCATGGTTGTAGATCCACGTGCTCTGCGATATGAAGGTCCTCTCTAGTGTATTTCCAACTTCTCCAAGTGGAACCCGGGGAGTGCTCTTGCCATTAGTCTGCGACTGTTGTCATTCTCGCTTGGGTAGCCGGGATGAGGAAGGTGTTAACCTGAAAATCTTGCGCCAGAACAGGCAACTGCTGCCACGAGTCGCCAGAAGGAGGTTGTTCGGTTGTTTCGAATTTCCCAGAAGGCATGATTGACCACTAAAATTCAATTCTTCTTGGCTGCCATCCAAATCAAGGACCCTGGAATGTCCCCATTCCATCTGATTAGGTTCCTTTCAGTAGTGTTGGGCGTGTAATTTATTCTCCACAGCTTGGCCTAGAGATCTTGAGGTCTCTTAATCCATCTCCACCAAATTTTGGCATTCAAAACTTTGTTCATATTTGTCAGATCTCTTAGCCCTAAACCCCCTTGTGCCTTAGGTTTGTAGAGCTTTTCCCAGCTAATCAGCGCCAATTTTTTTCCCTATCTTAGCTCCTTGCCACATAAAGTTTCTTTGCAGATTTCTCATAGCATTGAGAACATAGCTGGGAGCAGCTAGGGTCGAGAAGGTGTCGATGGGCAAGGACTGCAGAACAGACTTGAGGAGGATAAGGCGAATGGGGAGATTGAGAACATTATAGGTCCAAGAGGCAAGCCTTTTCATGAAAGAAGTGAGGAGGCTTTCCCATGAGTTGTTTCTAAGGGCCTTGTCGAGGAGGGGGATACCCAAATATTTGGACGGAAGGGAGCTTCGTGTGAAACCCAAGATCTCAGTGTGTGGAGTTGGATCGACATTGGGGTGTTAAAGAATAAGATCTGGGATTTTTCCTTGTTAATATCCATTCTAGAGGCATCACAAAAGGTTTGAATAGTGGAGAGGATTTTTTGGGCCTCTTGGACCGTGGGGGATCCCATCATTAAGGTATCATCAACAAATTGGCTGTGAGAGATCAGAGCATCGATGCCATGCAAGGGTAAGCCTGCCAAAGTATGGTTTTCTATTGAGGCTTGAATGGAGAGGCTTAGACCTTTCGCCATGATTATAAAAAGAATGGAGATCGGGGATCCCCTTGCCTAATCCCGCGTGTGGGTGAGAAAGGGCGAGAGGGGACTCCGTTGATGGGGATAGCAAAGAAGGCAGTGGAGGTGAGATTTAGGATCCAACTAACCTAGGAAGAGTCAAAACCAAAGGCTAAGAGAACATAACGCATGTAATCCCAACTTAGCTTGTCAAAAGATTTGGAAAGATCCATTTTTAACAACATATCTGGAGTGTGAGTCTTCTGAAGAGAATGGATAACTTCATGTGCCAAAATAACGTTGTCCAATATTTTCCTTCCTTCCACGTAACTTGATTGCTCAAGCGAAATGATGAAGGGAAGGATAGGTTTGAGGTGTCGACCTATCACCTTTGTTAGCAACTTGTAGATTGCATTGCAGAGAGAAATAGGTCAACATTGTTTTGGGTGATTAACTTGCTATTCTTTTGGAATGAGGGTGAGGAAGGTGGCATTAAGGGCTGGAAGGACTTGACTCAAAGCCCAGAATCTTCAATGATCGCCCACACCTCCTCCCTTACCATCGACCAGCAGTGGTGGAAAAAATATGAAGTGAAGTCGTCCGACCTAGGAGCTTTTCCTACTGGAGTGTCATGAAGTGCCAGGTCCACTTCCTCGATTGTAATAGGCCTTATCAGTGCTTCATTTTGCTCCACCATGATTGTGGAGGGTATATGTTGAGTGATTTGGGCTATGGCTTGAGATATATCCCCCAGAGGTTCAGACAAGAGATGTTGGTAGTAGGTGACCAACTCTGTTTCTAGGTCCTCATGAGAGTGGAGGATGTGCCCATCCTCTGTGACTAGGTGTGAGATGCAGTTGGCATGTCTTCGTTGAAGAGTAGACCTGTGGAAGAATTTGGTATTTCTTTCGCCCTCCTGTAGCCATTGGATGCGACACTTTTGTCTCTATAGGATCTCCTCTTGGAATGTTCTTTCCTCCAACTTTTGACTTATCGTGGCTTCCCGTGACCTGAGCTCCTCAGAGATGCCCTAATATCTGATTTGGATTTGTAGGATCCTCATTTGTTCCGTTAGTTATTGTTGAGCCTCAAAGATATTTCTGAAGGTTTGTTTGTTCCAAGCTTTGAGTCGTTGCTTGAATTTTTTGAGTTTCGGCTGGAATCTATACATCTTGGATCCATGCGGGATGGACGCCTCCTTCCACCAAGTGTAGGAATTTTGTTGAAAATCTGGGTGGTTGAGCCAAAACCGCTCGAATTTGAAGGGTTTGCATCCTGGAGAGGCTGGAATGTCTAGCCACAGTTGGATGGGCCAGTGATCCAAACCGTGGGCATCAAGGATGCGAGCTTCCAAAGTCGTTCCTTCCATTATGAGGGAATCTGAGATGAGGAAACGGTCCATTCAGTAAGCTAATTGATAGGTTCCTAATCTTCAGTTCGACCAGGTAAAGAGTCCATTTGGTGTTTCGATATCAATGAGGCCTAACTTATCGATTAGGCCTTGAAAATGCCTCGACTCTGCCTTGAGTCTGTGAGTTCCACCTCTTTTCTCGTCCAAATTGCATATCAGATTGAAATCTCCTCCAAGAATCCATCTACTCCCAGAGGTGAGGGTGGCAAGTCCTTCTAGGTTCCTAATGAAGGCATTTTTGTCCCTTGGTGTGGTTGGTCCGTAAACATTTGTGAGGTATCCAGGATTGTTGGAGCCAATAAGTCGATAGGTCGTCGAGATGGACCACCTAGTTGTGAAGAAATTTTCCATGGTCACCGAACTCAGGTTCTAGAGATTTGCCACGCATCCTATGGTTCTCATTGCATCAGTGTAGATACCTTTCCCTTGCTTCCAGCAGCAAGAGAGAACTCCATCCATTTCCTTCGTTGCGCATTTTGTTTCTTAAAGCAACATGATGTTTGGTTTTTCCACTATGATAATCTTCCGTAGTAGCCTTTTCTTACTATGACCGTTGAGTTCCCCTGTATTCCAAGAGATGATCTTCATGATGAGGATGGGGAAGGGAGAGGGGGAAAGCTATCAGAAATGAGATGAATTTGACCTGAGTTGACCATGAAGTGTCTGATCTCCTGTATGAGATTTTGAGTGGATTTCCTTCCCCTTTTCTTTTTGTCTTTCTGAGTTTTGCGTTTCTCCTTCATTGTATTCCCCTGTATTCCCAGACTTGAACCGGATCTGGCGGTGGAGCCTATCGTAAATTTGAGGAAGACTTTGTGGACTTTCTGCAGCTGGTCTAGAGGGATGGTGTATAATTTATGGTGATGGTAGGCTTGTTCCAGATGTTCCAAATCTACTCTGGCTAAATCTTGCTCATCTATGTCCATTTTTGCATCACCAACTTTTGTCTCCGAGGGTTCTACTATCGTGGTGTTGGAGATTGGTAAGGAAGAGGTTTGCTCAATACCAGGGGTGTCCATCGCTTTCCCTTTCTCTTGGTTTTACCATGCTTCCTTTGTGGAAGGGACCTGTGGGGCGTCTATGTTCTCTGGAATCTGTTGTAGGGCATCGAACGAGTTGTTGGAAGGTGATTCCTTATTAGCAATGGTTGTTGTTCTTCGACCCCCTTGTTCGCGTCTCCCTGCTACTGGGATGAAGCCGTCTTTAGTTTTGCTTGTTTATGGTCTTTCATCCTTGCTTGTCATGTTGAGGGGGCAATCTCTAAAGAGGTGCTCGTGCTCATGGCATTTCCTACATTGGAACGATATGTGCTCATATTCAATGGTTTGTAGCCAGTCCTCATCATGGTATTCCAAGGCAATGGATCCTGATAATGGCTTCGAAATGTTCAGATAAACACAAATGCACGCATAGGAGGTGTATCTTCGTTGCTTTGTTTCCTCTGAGGTTTTGACGTATAGTCCAATGGTATTTTCAATTCCCACCAACACCTCTTCCAGCAAAAACTCCTGCAACAGGGAATAAAGTCATATCCAAACTAGGGAATGCACAAAATCCTCTGTTTCAGGGATAAACTTCTCCGTCCAAAACCGCAAGAAGAGTCCAGCGGAGTTGAAGAAATAAGGGCCTCCATCAAAGATTTGATTTATGTCCTCCATATTGTGCAGTATTATTGTGAAGAATCCTTTGGATCCCAACTGGAGATCATAATGACCTTTGGGCTTCCACCATTGGTGTATCCATTTTACTAGCTCGAGTTCAGAGGGCCATAACCCTAGAAATTTTCTGACTAGGGCGTAATCTTGCATGTATTTCTTATGTTCTTCTATTCTGGGTGTGCTTATGACATATTTTGGTGCTTGCGACGCTTGAGGAATGCACTTTCTAGGTACCCAGGGCCGCGCTACTCTTGTTGGAGCGTTCCCTGAGTCGATTTCCATTTCCTTTTCCTTGAATGTACCCTCAAAGAGAAGATGAGAGCGAAGATAAGGTGGTGGTTCAAAGGTTGGGCGTCGGGAACCCCTGCCTGTGTGTCCATGCGCCGCCACGTGACTGTAGGAGGTGCCTTGTACCTTCCCTCGCTTGGGATCATTTTTCCCCACCAGGGGCGTCCAAGTGCACCAGAGCTGAAGAAAACCTAACCCTTGTTTGACAACACAGGTATTCCAACAGAGGATGACACCTTCAGTAACCACTCACATAACCAGATCAAAGATCAACACACCGATGTTTTCACATGGTAAAACCCCTACGGGGAAACATCCACGACCCTAGCCAATGCAACCACTTGGAGCAGTTTATTAATGCAAAGAAAAAGATTACAGAGAGATTTTACAAGAGAGTTTCTCACAATCGATCATCGACAAATGACCCTCCATGCTCTTTAAATAGAGATCATGGACCAATCGGGTGTTAAG